>APFE031627809.1:45602-48102 GCA_000404065.3 Pinus taeda | reverse complement strand
GAAGTATTCCTTAGAATCTTATTGCTTGCACGCCTGGCTTAATGATATTCTCCTCCTTATATACTCTTAGGCCTTTCTCAATACCTTGAACCAAAACCACTTAGGACCAAATACCTCAGACCAAATACGTTGGACCAATATCTTGGATCAAAATACCCTAGATCAAATACTTGGTTTTCCAACATGTACACGCTTTTCCTCCTGTGAAAGTGCATGTATGCGTTATACGCTTCTTTTGTTTTGTTAACCCACGTGTATACACTTCTTGGACAAAGAGAACCAGCGTATACCTCTCTTTATTCATTCTTTGGAGTCTAGTCTGTAATCCTTTGTTGTTAACTTATTGCACTGTGAATTGTCATTTGAGAGAGTGTATGTCCATCGAGGACAACACCTGTATCATAATGCCAACAGATTTATTACCTTATTCGGCCTTAGGAAAACCCTTAAGTTGTTTTTTATGACATTTGGTCATGTTTGGCCTAATAAATGTATACCATAAGGTATTCTTTTGCACATTTTTTATTTTCAAAAATTTATGAAATAAATGCATTGTAACATGAATTTAAAGGAGGTAGTATATCTCATAAATGATCATTCAATTTGATATCTACAAGTAACCTGGGTGAATTTTGACATACATATTTTGTATATCAATATCCCAAGATGGATAAATACCCATCCACTCATCAAAAATAAATCCCAAGATGCTCAATCAACATGCAGCCAATGCACTCAATTCAACAAGGAAAATGTAGGGCAATTTGGGTTTTTTTCCTAGATATGATTTTTCTCAATTCCATCCATGAACTTAGCACTAAAAAAAGTCTATTCGATCTTATTACATCCCCAGGATAGGCTACAATCACCAACAAAGAAAAATTGTGGGTATTTAGTTATATTTTTGCTTATAAAAAGAAGAAAATAGTGCTTACAAAACAAGTTTTTCTATTATAATACTTTGAATAAATATTTTGTAGCTCATAATTCAATATGTTGAATCTTGCTCCAATCTTATTTCACTTAATATATGTTGTTGCTTTGATTTCCAACCATCAGTAGACGTTTGGTGTGCATGTTGAGGTGTGGAGGACCCCACAACCCAAGCTTGTGCACTACACCTTATGTGTTGTTCCTTCATTTTGTACATGCTGGTATAACCTATTAATATGTGTTCTTTTTATATTTATACTCTTTAACTATTAGTTTTTCTTGTGTATTTTTACTTACCTTGCTCATACTAGTTGCTTCATTATACTAGGTTATGTAATTGATGCATCAATTCATATTGCATTCACATTATATTTCCAATTATATATAAAGGTGATATAAATGATACATGGAAGCATATGACATTCATATTATGTGTTGTCTGATAAACCAATATCATATACAAGTGGCTCACAAGGTTGTTTCAAGGGATTAACATGTTTTAGTGTCGAAAACTCAATGGTTAGACACAACATCATATACAGGGTGTTGGCAAGGTTGCCTTGAGAAGGGGATTTAAGAACCAAAAAATCAATGTTAATTTTGGTGAGATTGGTGGATGGAGAAAAAATGTGGAAAAAATATAATCCCAAACATAAAAATATGACCTAAAGCCTCATGTAAGTCTCTTGGAATCTTTCCTTTCCATTAAATTGCTTTTATCAAGTTTTGAATTTAGACAATGATGTTAATGGTATTTTCACACAAAGTGCATTTGGCACCCATGGGAGTACTTATTATTAAATATTTGTTTCCTCTGCATTGAATCCAAATGTGTCAGTAAGTCATATTCAAGAGTATATAACACAAATTATGATCATGCAAAGAGTTATCAATTTCAGTGAAGCAATGTTCCATGCAAGAGTTAAATTCTAGCCTCTTAAGGTTATTTACACACAATTATCGTTTCCAATAAAATTAAATATGGAAATGTGAAAAGAGGATAGACATATGTTTTTGGGGTCTACAATTACATCACAAATAGATGAAATTCAATTCTAGGGACCACAACTTCAAAAATGTATATTAAAAATATTCTTGTCCGATAAGCCATTTGAGTTTCTCACTTTATGAAATGCATTGAGTTAAGGGTTGAATGGGGCATCTAGCCACTCGTTGGAAAGCTTAACATCTTCTTTGTGCCCCAATTTAATAATGTAATGGTGTGAAATTGGATAAATGAGTTATAAGTATATGAAACAAAACAATGAGGGGGTTACACTAATTTTAATTTTAATTGCTTTTTAATTCTTCATCGAGCAATTCCTTGTTTAACTTTGACACAGCACTCAAGCTTAAGGTTATATGAAAAATATGGAGCTTTAATTGCAAGGATTTTGGCCTTAGCTTTGTTCATGGAATACTATGAAGCAAATGGACTTTTGATGATTTATCATGGTTACAAATGATCTTGATGAACCTTGCAACAACCTAATGACTCTTTGAACTCAAAGAACAACACATGGAAGATGTGATATTATTTTTTCCAAAAAAAAATAAAAATAAAAAA
>APFE031627809.1:29009-42935 GCA_000404065.3 Pinus taeda | reverse complement strand
CCTCAAGGAGCGAACTTGCCAGCACAAGATTCCCTCTAGAAGCTTCCAGAATTGACTCAAAGTGAGTTTTTAAGAATAAACTTGTGCCTTTTTAACTTTTACAGGGGTTCGCACCCATAAATGCAGATACAGAGTGGTCAGGTGCGCAGGGGACATGACCAATGGGTGCAGTACTGCAGGTAATGCTAAGAGAAAGTGTGAAACCAGAGTTTTAGAGATTTTTAAGGACTTTCTCTCATTTTCAAAGGTTGATATGCAGAGCTGAGGTTTAAGACTTGCAAAGGAGGTATGTATAAGTGTTTATAGACTCGTATTGATTACAGAAAGTCATGGTGACAATTTTTCGTGTAACAGATTTCCCCCTAAAGTGTGAAGTTTGTAATTGATGAGGATGATTTTTTTTCATCTAAGAAGAGTGAAGTACTTTATCATTTCAAGGATATTCCTGTGGAACCCCAATCAGAACCTGTAAAAACATTCAATGAAAAATATATATATGATCATATCATCGCTGAGGTAGGCATTCCCATCCTCAGATCAAAACTGACTAGAAACTATCTAAACTGCTTTGATACAGGAATGAGTTTGTAATACATCACAAGTATAGACATATGTAGACACAGTATGGGCGCAGCCATTTGTTTATGAATAGTACACTGTATAATGAATAACAAAATTCCTCGCAGCCTGGATGGTGGAAACTAGATCCAGGGTCTTCATTTCTGCTTCCCGAATTAGTACGATTCTATCCATGTGAATGAATGTGTCGAAGTATAACATGGTAGAAACCACTTGATTACCAGTCAATGATGTAAATTGTTAACAAGTGTGAGAGGAACCACCAGTAATGTCAATGGCCTTCAAAGTAATTAGTACAATCCATGAAATGTGAATGAATAAGTTGATGTTGAACATGTCACAGAACCCTTTGATCGAAGGTCAATGATGCAACATGTCGTCAAAGGTGAGAAACCTGTCATTGAGGCATGCAGATTCCAAGGTACTGACGATTTCTAGATCATCTTTCTAGATAATGAGTTGGAGGTGATAGAAAGTGATCCATCGTAGACAAGCCCACAACATGAAATCATAGATCAAGTTTTGAAGAAATGTATTTGGCAAGGACTAACTCAGGGATGGTCAAAATGAATGACAGATATTTCGCAAATGAATGGTTTATTTGAACTGACCTCTTGAACACATAACGACATTGCAGATGGTTTGGTGACAATTGACCTAAAGCTAATACCTAGAAACCGGCTGAAGACTTTCAATATGGTTTGATTAAATGTTAGGCAAAGGATTTCCCAACCCAGGTGAACAAAAAGTGTCGTGTTCAAGAGTTGTTAACTGCTTTTCAAAAGACAAAGTATAACAACTTGGTTCATTTTTCTCTTTCCCCCACCAATTCTGGCAAGTACCTCTTTATTTTTTACAAGCTTGAGGAGGATAACATTTGCTTGGTTATAAGCTCATCCTTCGGATGAGTCCAACTTAATTTAAGATTCAAACCCTAAGAAGGAGTGGTCTGCTCCTGTTTGAAATTGAACAGGTCCTAAACTGTTAAATTTTAACGAGTCTAGTATAGGAGAAACTTGGTGTTTTCAATTTTACGGAGTCAGAAGAAAAACTTAAGAAAACTCCATGGTTGTCCTTTTTTGTAAATTTGTGTCTCCCAAGCCCGAAAAATTATAAAATAATACTTAAGAGAACCGCTTGACCATTACGATCAAGGAGTACTTTTCATAATTAGTGTCTTCAATCTAAAAAAGTAAAAAAGCGATCAAAAACACGTCGTTTTATTACCAATATCGAACTTGAAACAAAAAAAGTCCGACAATCTTTTCATGTTTATATGATCAGAAAAGAGCTATAAGTGGACTGTGCTTTTACTTCCATTTTAACGAGTCTAAAAAGAAAAACTCGGCAATCTTTTCATATTTTACGAGTCAAAAAAGAGCTTAAAGAGGACTCCTATATTTTTTGTTGAAAATGATCAATTCTCCCTGAAAACCCAATATTCTGCACAAAAACTGCAAACATTACTCATATCTGTTTAAAATTAATAAAAATGCATCAAAAGTGACCTTTTTAAAGTGAAAAATAAACAAATGTAAAATTCTTTTATTAAAAAAATCTTATAAAAAGGGCTTTTGCAAATTCATTTTCACCGTTTGACTTTGGAGTAAAAAGAAAGAGCTTTTGGTAAGAAAGCTTCCTGTGAAGATTGTGGAAAATCCGACTGCTGGAATTGAGAACCGTCCTCTTCAGGTAATCCACATCGTCCCTCACTTGCATTTCATCCTTTTCGTTTTCATTTTTAGGGCTTTAAAATTCATTTTTAAAGAAATTTATGGTTAAAAATCGCTCGCGGTGGTTACGAACCCCGACTTTTTCGTACAAACGAAAGAGTCGGGGTCCTACACCTGCCCTTAAGGACAAGTGTGAACCTACGCACTGTCCCTAAACCGGCGGGTGCGGAGCCTGCAAAACGCGTTTTGAAACCCTATATTTTCTCATTTACACCCAAATGTTTTATAATTACAATATTCTAAACCACCTATTTTGTAATGCAGATACATAAGATGCTTGTTTGGTGGGAAAGAGAGCACGAAGATGTGGATCAAGCCACATTACTCCATCCACCTTCAATACAGGCTTTAAGAGCATGTGGACTACTGAAATTTTGGGCCATACCTGGCATGAGGGCACAGGTAGACTTTCTACAATGGCTGGTATACAGGTGGAGCATGCAAGACCAGTGTTTCTGACTGGTTTGACGAAGAGAGGCGAAGGATTATCTCTATCGAGTCTAGGCCAGGTGGCCAGTCTATTGCTAGTCTCCGACTAGAGTTTTGCAATGTCCAAACTACGGACAAACGGATAGATGTTAAGGCCATCACCCGTCCTGAACTTAAAGTGATCGCATTTACTATCACCAAACTGTGTAGGAGCGCAGCATTGCATCTAGCCACCGGTTCCCAAATGCGCATGGCAGTAGACTGCTTCTGAGGCACCATCTTCAACTGTTACGATGCTGTGTTGGCCAATGTGAAAGGCCAACTGACTAGGCCAAAGAATGGAAAACGAAAGAACTTTGGTTATGGTTACTTAGTTGTGAGCTTTGTTGTAAAGAGGGTACCTATGCTAGTTCCACAGCAACTTACCGTTGAGGCTGGACTTCCCCGAGATCCTAGGATGATGCGCTGGGTTGCAGTCATGGCCCGTCATCCTGAGGAGGGCACTGAGGTTGTTTGATTCCCACTTAAGTATTTTCGTTGGTTGGGAAACCAAATTTTCGTGATACAGGATTTTCCATATGCTGGGATGGATTATCATTGTGATCCAGACATGGCTCTTCCACCAGGAGAGCAATGGGATGATACAGGTAAAATTGTTTTCAACATTTTTCTAAATTATATATTTTTTTGTTTTTAAATTGTCCAAAAACTGATAGTAAAAAGTTTTAAATGCAGTTGTGGGTCCACGGAGACCAGCCGCTCTCCCACCCTATGAGAGAAGACACCTGGCTGTTGCGGCACTAGCCCCACAGGACCAATCAACAGAGACCTTGGCTGAATTGGAGAGTCATCTAGAGCACTTAACAGTAGATATTCCAGAGACTAGCATAGATGATATTCCTCTTAGGCTTCAGCGCTATGTGATTGGGGTCCCAGGACCTTTTATGAGTTTCCTTAGTAGGGTAGCCCGAGCAGTGGTTTCTTATCGTGATCATCATCAGGGATAGGATGATCGTCTTTGTAGACTTCATATGAAATTTATATCTTTTTTGTGCTATCATTTTTGCCGATCATAAGGTGTTTTTCAACCTATGATCGAAGACGATGTATATTTTGACACACTTCTATGCTATGATATATCAATATTACTGGTTATCTTGTATAACATGTTTATGGAATGTTTTTCACTTTACTGTCTTGATTATTGCAAATGTCTATTTAACATTTGAGAAGCAACTGCATTTGCTAATGTGTTTAAATATCTTGGAATATGTTGATATTCAATGTAGTCAAATTCACATTCCAAGAGACGAACTCTCAAAAATAATCTTAATAAAAGTGGATTTCTAATGGAATAAACCCTGTTAAGTTGTAATACAACGAGTTCTGAATCTAACCTTACAATCAAAATCTGAATCCCAAATGAGATGGATTCAGATAATAACTCAATCACTACACTATACTCTGCAATGTTATTTGTTGTTTGACCAAGTCTTACCCCATGCATAGATACTAACTCGTTAGAGGGTGAATAGATAACCCAAGCCACGGAAGAAATATTCCATGTACTACGACAGGCACCATCAGCAAAACCAATGTATGTTTGAGAAGATGTCGACATCTGCAATATCAAGAGTAAAACCAAGATAAGCAGGAATAACGAAAAAACACACTCTAAACTAGGCACACTCTGTAATCTAAAACACACCAACTAGAAAGAAATTTATTCTAACCAGAATCTCCACACCAAACTTTAAGCATAATATCTTTTCAGGTAAAGCCCAATTCTGGGTTTACCTAAAGAGACACCGTCAAAATATACTAATTCATAGGCCCCTTTGGCCAGCTTTCGCTTAACAACAAAAGGACCATGCCACATGGGTACGAATTTTCCAGCCCCTAGCTTATCGTTAGCTTGATCATATAATAAAACTAGGTCCCCTTTTGAAAAATTACGAGGTGTAACATTTCGATCATACTGAGCTTTAATCCTTTTTGCATGAGTCTTGATTGCTAAAGTAGCATCACGTCGATTCTCATCTAATTGAGCTACGTACAACAAATGTTTTTCCTCTTCGAAAGTGGTTAGAAGTAATTCTATGGCTATTTGCAACGAGTGAATTTTGCATTCAATGGGTAACACGGCTTCCAACCCGTAAACAAGCTGAAAATGAGTGAAAAATGTTGATGTTTTGACTGAGGTTCGGTACGCCCAAAGTGCTAAAAATAACATGTTATGCCAATTCGACCGATGAATACTAATGATTTGTCGGATCATGGTGACTAGATTTTTGTTGATTTTCTCAACCAAACCATTAACCTGTGGGTAATATGGAGTAAAGATATCATGATGCAGGCCAAGTTGATCTGCTAGCTTTGTCATCATGATGCTTCGGAAATGGCCTGCATGATTAGTGATAATCGCTTGAGGAACACCGAACCTAGCAATTATATGATTGAAAACAAAAATAGCAGCAGTTTTGTCGTCTGCCAAAAATGTAGGCATTGCCTCGGCCCACTTGGTAAAATAATCTACCGCAAGTATGATATACGCATGCCCCCCGGCCGAGTGAGGGTTACATGTAATAAAATTGATAGCCCATTTCGCGAAAGGACCAACAGCAATTATAGGGTGGAGGGGATCAGGTGGAGCATGCATCTTTCGATCAAAAAAATTTCAATTGTGGTATTTCTGGATTGCATTTATACAATCTTTAAATAAGGATGGCCAGAAATAACCAGCGCGCAATATCTATTGGGTTGTGGCATACCTAGACATATGACTGCCACACACTCCAGAGTGACAGTCATTCAAAACCTTTTCAGCTTCCTCATGAGTTAAACAACGATGGAAAACAGAATCCACCCCACGACGATAGAGTGTATCTCCAATAATTATGTACTGTTGGGATTGGAAACGTATTTTCCTTCATTGAGAACGTGAAATTTCAGGCCAAAAAGATTGGGTTTGGAGATAGACGATTATATCCCCATACCATGGATCAAGAGTACTAATAAGAAACAAAGATTCATCCGCAAGGGATTCTTCTGCCACAGTTTCAGTATTAGTACACAGGAAATCACACATTAATTCCATGAAAACCAAAGACTTCTTTGACTTGGATTTTTCAAACTCCAGGTCAAATTCTTGTAGGATAACTATCCATTTGGAATACTTGCCCCTAGCAATTGTTTAGTCAAAATATATGTCATAGGGTTATAGTCATAAAGTATTGTGGTTTTGCGGAGTAGAATGTAGTGACGAAATCACTGGACAGCTTGACCAGCTGCCAGGGCCAATTTCTCCACATGTGAATACTTAAGCTCAGTTGGATTCAAAGTTTGACTAAGATAGTAAATCACATGTTCAGCATTGAATTCATCTTCTTGAACTAAAACAATTCCAATGGTGGAATGAGAAGCAGCGAGGTACAAAAAGTAATCCTAGTTGTAGTTGGGAGGATGTAATAACGGTGCATGGGTCAATGCATGTTTAAGTGCATCAAAAGATTTCTGAGCTATCTCATCCCAAAAGAATGGAGTGTTATGTTTCAAAAACCTGGTAAAACCTTTCATTATCTCAGCGTAGTTAGCAATGAATCGACGTAAAAAGTTTGTTTTCCCTTGCAAACTTTGCAGTTGGCGAAGAATCAAAGGCAAAGATAATTTAACAATGGCTTCAACCTTCGAGGGATCGACGCAAATGTCGGCTTTTGAAACAACAAATCTCGGTAAGCGACCCGTTTCTATACAGAAAGCACATTTTTGTGGATTCAACCTAATTCGATAATGCCTACATCTCATAAAAATGGCTCGTAAATGAGTGAGATGATCGGCTCTACGTAATGAATGAGCAGATAAATCATCGAGATAAGGCTGCACAATGTGCTTGATGTCGTGAAATGCATAAGACATAGCCCTTTTAAAAGTTGCTCCGGCATTCTTCAACCCAAAAGGTAATTTGCAATAAGCAAAGGTCCCCCATGGAAAAATAAAAGTCGTTTTTGATTGATCAACAGGGAGTATGTTAATTTGATTGTAACCGGAAAATCCATCCATAAAGGAGAACATTTCACTATTGGCACAATCATCAATTATTTGATCGATATAGGGAGTTGGATAATTGTCCTTTGGACAGGCTCGATTAATATCCCTATAATCAATACATTTTCTTATCGTTCCTTTCTTTTTGTTAAAAGGAACAATATTCGATACCCAATCCGTTAAAGGAATCAGATATATGAAACCTGCTCGAAGTAATTTCTCAACTTCAGCTTTGATAGCGGTAGCTTTTCTTGGGTGTATCTGATGCAAATGTTGCTGGATGAGTTTAGCATCCAGATAAGTTTTGATTTCATGGACAACAATTGATGGATCGATTCCTAACATTTCTTCGTATGACCAAGCAAACACGTCACGGAATTCTTGAAATAGGGCTTTATAAGTTTGGATTTCCTCATTCGTACAAGAAGCACCTATATGAATGTTTTCAATAATTCCGGGTTTCACCGAAATGTCAATAGGAACGGTTCAAGAAATGTTTCCCAAATTCAACTCAGAATTAGGATGTTTCAATGGATTCTATGGTTCCTTGACATAATAGAGGAGAAATCATTTTCAAAATGATCAAGTTCAGGTAAAAACGAAGATCGATGATGAAGATCTTCCCATGGTAAATTATCAACAAATAAAATCTCACGGATCTGCTCATCAGTATGAACAGGTTCATAAAAGGTTGTTGAATCTGAGGTTGAGATTGAAAGTGACTCTAAATGGACCACATTCATTGGATCAATTTCGGTTGAACTAGAGTCAGAAAATGACTGTATCGTCTGATATGCAACTTCAAATGGACTCAAGGGCATGGCATCACCAAATGAGTCCACCTCGAAATCGGAAGGAACGATCCAAGGATCATCAAGAACAATTGTGTCTGATGAAATCATATGAATGGTTGCAAAAGGAGGCGATACATTTAGAGGAGGAAAGGAAAAAGTTCCTAGCAAACCAGAATCTTTGACTAATCCCACCCCAACATCCTTATAAGGGATAGTTGTTTTACCGACATGTTGAATACTCTCAGAAGAGGCTAGGTCGGATGAAAAGTAAGTCAACTAATCTATTGTAATGATCTTTCCATTAAGAGGGAACTTAATGAGGCGAAAGACCGATGAAACAATAGCAGTCATCGCGTAAGACCAACTGCGACCCAAAAGAAGGTTGTAATCTAGATGGGCATCCACATCTAGATTAACAGTTTTGCCTTCTACCCCTATAGGTAAATCCTGCATAATGCCATAAGGATAAAACCCTCGGCCATCAAAATCCTTCAAAATCATCGGGGATTGGTTAAGTGTCGAAGAACCAAGCGGTTTCCAACAGGAAATCGACATAATACATGTTGGAGCTCCCTCATCAATCACAGTCCGAAAGCAAGGCCTTTTTTTTTACTAACACTGGGATCTGGAAAACCATTTGATGAGGTAAGCGAGGTTTACTATTTTCTAAATCGAAGATTATAAGATTGGAATCCTGAACATCAACAGCTCCTATAGCAGACAAAAGCAATTTACGTTGTGCTAGACATGATTGCAGCACCTTCAAAGCCGACATTGCTAAAGGGGATATAGCTAAATCTTCAACAATGTTATAGTTCTGAGCAGCTCTCGCATGTGGATTAAAAGTTGACTTACGAAGTATACCTTTAACAGGCAGTTTGATTACTAAGTCTGGATTAGGTTTCTCGATCTGTAGTGGATCGGAACCAGGAGGAGTTGAAGTCGATGGGTTTGAACTAAAGATTCTGGTTCCTTACCACCAACAGGATTCTTACTTCCATAATCTTGCAATCGCATCGCAATCCTGACATGGGACATCATCATAATTGGTTCTTCTGAGGCATTTGAGGAATAACTTATCATCATACTATCTTGAGTGGGAAAAGGATTCTTCAAGACAGCAGGCATTTGAGAACCTTTGACGATTTTCAAAACCTCAACTCAATGTGGACAATCTCTTGTAAAGTTCTCCTCATCACAAATGAGACAAGGATAGCGAGGTTTACATTTCCCTTCAGTAGATTCAGTTTTTTCTGGTTTCTCTTTTGCATTTTGTTTATTTTTCTTTTTACCGCCGGATTTGGATTTGGCCATAGAATATTCTACAACATGAATATCGGTAGGAACTTCAGCAGAAGCTTCTCCTGTCGGGGAATCTGGTAAAGTTATAATAGGATAAGAATTTTTGCAGATTTATTCTTACTTTTGGTATTAACTGTACCAATCATACCATCAGTGGCATGAGACCCTGAAGGAGTTGCAGTTATTTGATTTTGTTTGGGAAGATCGGGGATTTTTTCGTGTAAAGTACTCAACTGCATATAAACTAAGTCAAGGTACTGAGCTTGAGCAGTTACTTGCTCTTAAGTAACTACTCTGGCCTTAGCTACATCCTCAGTGATTTTTGGTAATAAGGATCTAACAAACCATTCTACCAAAATTTGATCTGGGATATAAACTTTCACTAAACGTCGTCGACATCGCCATTCATGAATATGGTCTGAAATATATGTAGATGTTGATTGTTTTAATGAAGTTAATAATTTCGTGCCATTTTCATATATGACAGGCAACTAAAAATGAGTCAAGAACGAAGTAGCTAACTGACTAAAATTATAAAAAGAGCTTCATGGAAACTCAATGTACCACTTAGCCGCAAGACCAATTAGAGTGCGTTGAAAAAGCCTTAAGCGAATTGAATCATCTATAATGGAATTTGATGCACACCAGAGGTGATAGGTCATCACATGGTTCGATGAGTCTTCTCCATGTTTACCATCAAACTTGGGAATATCACTAGGCAGCTTATTAGGCATTGGTGGCCAGTACGGAAGATAATAAATTGGATCATTTGTAAGGCACGACAAGTCAGGTAAATCCAAAGTTGCGATGAACAGTAACTGATGGTTAGGGTCTCGAAAACCTTGGGACACAAGACCAGCTCCAAGAGGAGGATACCCAAGATAATCTGGAATTGGATTTTCATTTGGAATATTATATCCTCCCAGAAAACTAGGATTAACTAGACCAAACTGGGGTTGTTGAGATTGAGGTTGTTGATATGCATACCCAGGGTATGGTTGATACTAATAAACTACGCTTTGCATAGCAGGACCGTATTGATATTGTCCCTGGTACGGTTGATAAGTAAATTGAGGTTGACTTGTAACAACCGTACTTGGACTAGGTTGTCCTACAGTCATCTGAACCGAAGTCTGGATTGTAGGTCTGGACTGGGGTAAAGAGGTCTCAGGAGTTCATATAGGAACAGTAGATACCGGAGTTTTCGATACTCCAGAAGTAGGTGGGGTAGATTGAACAGAAGATGCAGTAGTTGCAGCAGTCAATTGAGGCAAATTTCGAGGCGAACTAGGCCCAGGCTGATGAACTACACCAGGTGTAGAAGTTTGAATAGTAGATTGGACGGGTTGCTGGGTTGAACCAGAAACCATAGGTTGTCCAGGTTGAGATGATAACTGCACGTTGGGTTGCAAAATCTATTGAGTTTGAGATGGATCCCACACCATATTCATTCCAAGGTAAGGGCCCATAATAGGTTGAGCATATTGAGGACCATAACCAGGTTGAGTGTAAGACTGGTAATTTCCAGTTCCTTGAACAAATGGTTGACCAGAAGGTGGTTGGAAACCTTGAGATTGACACTGACCTTGAGGTTGATAACCTTGAGGCATGTATGAAAACTAGGGTTGACCTTGAGGTATATATTGATACTGGGGTTGACCTTGAGGTATATATTGGTACTAGGGTTGACCTTGAGGCATATACTGAGTCTGAGGTTGACCTTGAGGCATATATTGAGTCTAGGGTTGACCTTGAGGCATGTACTATCCCTGAGGTATGTACTGACCTTGAGGTTGCCCCCCAGATAGAATCTGACTGCCTTGAGGTTGCCCCCCAAGCGGTATTTGACTGCCCTGAGGTCGCCCCCCAGGCGGAAATTGATTACCTTGAGGTTGCCCCCCAGGCGGAAAGTGATTACCTTAAGGTTGCCCCCCAGGCGGAATCTGACTACCTTGAGGTTGCAGATTGGGAATAGCACCAGACATCATAAGAATTTCTTATATACTCAACGGTGGACTTCCGCTATGACCAGTTGATACCCCATGTTCGATGGGTTGAGGAGACGCTCCTGAAAAAGTACCAGAAACTAACTGATACCCAGACGGAACAGAAGGTCCACCATATAAAAATGTTTCTGGATTTTGAGAATTCACAGAATTCAATATAGAATGGCGGTTGGAACAGTTACCCCGACAACCTGCTTAATGAAACGGACTGGCACAAGTTTCTCCACAAAACCGTCTCGAGTGAAGATAACCCCCCAGAAAGTCCAAGTGATTCTAGTCGACGTCTGCTCCAGGTACAATGGTATCTTCCCTCCACCATCACCTTAGGAAATAATCCTATAGATAATGGCCACTAAGGTTACTAACGGAAACAAATATACCCGAGGGAATAGTCTACGATCTGATATGTATGCAAGGGCAGAGTAACAAGCTCAATCCCCTTGAAGGCTCCTTGACATAATCCAAGGTTTACCAACAAGTGACCCCAGGCTCCTCGACAATGGTCAATCCGAGTTTTACCATTTTTAATACATGAATATCTTCTATCGTTCCCAATGAGGAAGGATTGATTACCTCACTGGTTCAGATATGATCTCGTGTTTCTCCTTTAAGAGGAGCTTTCCCAAAGCATAGATGAAACAATTGGATTTTTCCTACCGCAAGATCGACTACTTGTTTGTTTTAACTATCTTGGAGAGTTAATTACTGCCTACTCCAAGATACTAGCCTAAGCTATGTTGGTGAATAAGAGCCCTAGAAATAAAAAGATTGCTAGATGAATTTTAATTAAGTATTAATTTGATTGGTTGTTTCTTAAGTCAAAAGGTATGGAGAAGAAACTTTGTGGTGTGAAGACTCGACTCCAAAACACTAAAAAATGCACCTAAGATGATCAATTCCTTTCCTTTTCAATGAATCTCTAGCTAAAGGAAGAGTTGAGAATGCAACTTCTTTGAAAACAAAACTTTCCTTTAACATAAAAACAAAACGAAAAACTTTATGTCTTTTTCTTTTTCAATACACTCAAACGAAGCTACTAATTATGCTCACGAAATAAATCCCTTTTCGTTTCAACACTCAAAACTAGAAAAACAATTTTTCCAAAAGAGAAACTAGAATTTCTAGACAACACACTCAAAACTATGAAAAATCTAATCTTGAGATCTAACTTCTTAAAAATAATTGAAATAAAAGCTTCAAATTTTTTTGAGGATGTTTTTACTTATTTATTCAGCAAACTAAGGATTAATTCGTTCAGCAAGACAAATCAACCAAAAACATCCGGCTATGTTTTCTAAAAAAAAAATGAAATTCACAACTTATGACCAAGTTCGTTCAAAGTTTTGCAAAGAGAAACAAAATCGATTTCTCACCAAAGGAAGATCTCAGAAACCAGCCAGACTTATCAAGAAGACAAAATATTCTAGGGTGATATAAGGTCTCTTAGGCTTCTAAGCTTCAAGTCACTACAAAGACTGAGTGAGGACCAAACCAAGCATGCAAAAACTTCTAGAAATTCATCCAAAACACAACACCAATGGAACTTACTTATGAGAGACTTTTAACAGGATATATGTAGATCTAATCAGAGGATAAAAGTAACAAAAAGAATATAAACTAAACTAGATGAAAAGATTTCAAGGTTTTCAAAAATTTTGACAGGGTCCGCAGGCCCCCAACGAAACCAGGTGTGGTACCGCTCTGTGTAGTAAAGTAATAGTGTGGACATGTCCTTACTGTAACTTAAACAGAATGTGCAGTCCTCGTAAAACTTTCTAAAGAATAAAAAATCAATCCAGGTCTGACAAACTACCCAATCCCACACACATCAAGTAAAAACCAGAAACAAAAAATCAAGTTTCTCGAATCAAAGATAAAGGAAAATTAAACAATCAAATCCCGTCCCCAGTGGAGTCGCCAATTTGTTAAGAGGATAAATCATTCTTGCGGACAAGACCGATCTCCCTAGTATCAATTGATATCTAGCAACAAGCAGGACAAGCAAGTCTACCTTTCTCTAAACATAGTTCGATTCATTAATAAAAACTAAGAGGTATTTTATAGACCCTACCTTAAGTCCAACGCTAGTTTGTGGCAGCCTTGCTCCAACAGCTTCAAAGAGTTTCCTTTTAATAACCTGCAAACACAAACAAGCACACATCAAAGAACACCTACATAGCTAATATAATAAATCATGTTCATCATAGTGATCAAGGAGTCTATGAAATAAACCATTAAACACAGCTTATTGAGAAAAATAAACTTGATTGTATTAACTTTAACAAAGAAAAACTTTATAACCTTAGTGCCTTGATGCTGTACAAGCTCTTCCCAGGGTCCAAGCAAGAATCTCCTCTATTTTGAAAAGCCTCACTCTACTCCCAATAAGATCAAAAGGTATGTAATCTCTCCTCTCAATAGCTCAATTAGGAAGACTAAGTTCCAGCAGCATTTACCCTCAAAAATATTTAGCTTTCAACCCTCTCTAGTAACCAGCCCAAAGCTTCATTTTATACTACAAGGGAAGGAGGTTACAGGTCCACCATTGAAGGGATAGAGTCCTCCTTCAAGGGGATAAGCTCCTCAAATCAAGGGGTTAGCTCCTTAAGGAATGGGATGCATGCACCCTCAAGGAGCGAACTTGCCAGCGCAAGATTCTCTCTAGAAGCTTCCAGAATTGACTCAAAGTGAGTTTTTAAGAATAAACTTGCGCCTTTTTAAATTTTACAGGTGTTCGCACCCATAAATGCAGATACAGAGCGATCAGGTGCACAAGGGACATGACCAATGGGTGCGGTACCGCAGGTAATGCTAAGAGAAAGTGCAAAACCAAAGTTTTAGATATTTTTAAGGACTTTCTCTCATTTTCAAAGGTTGATATGCAGAGCTGAGGTTTAAGACTTGCAAAGGAGGTATGTATGAGTGTTGATAGACTCATATTGATTACAGAAAGTCATGGTGACAATTTTTTATGTAACATATATGTATATATATATTATTTCTAATTTTTTACTTTTATCAAAATCCCTCAATATATGA
>APFE031627809.1:4877-28797 GCA_000404065.3 Pinus taeda | reverse complement strand
TTTTTTTAACTATTTGATTATTTTATATTGAAATATATTTAACTATTTTATATTTAACTATATTTTTGCAACCATCTCACAAAATAGAAGAAGAAATAGATCAACGACTTCAAAATTAGCCTCTTCGAGGGGGCAACCTCATTTACATTACATAAATGAACAATTCTTAGATGATACAAATGACAAGACCTCCTTTCTATATATAGTAATCTAAGGGGTCACAATATAATTAGAGCCTATGCTCCTCTAGAATATAATTTACCCTTATATTAAATTTTTGGAAGTCCTCAATGTGCTCTGCTATTGAACCCTTTTGTTTGAGATTTATCAATTGTCTCAAGAATGTGTTGCTCTTTGTCTCCTCATAATGTGCTATCCTTTCCTCCATAAAAATGGAACAAGTGATAATTTGCTTACGAGAGAAAATCCATGGATACCATACAAACTAATAGGGTTCTAAATATAAAGTTACAATACGTAACTTTTGTGTGTTTTGCACATTATGGAGATCAAAACATTAATCCATCTGTAGTATCCATGTTACAAGATAATTACCATCAAAATTCATCATATTGATCTTTGGAATGTGGTGGTTCTTAAACCCCACATTAGGGTCTCTAAAATTGTAATTGATATTCCTTTTTTCTTCATCATGATTTTCATGAATTGCCCTGTCACCACTGGGACGCCTTGCTTCTAGCAACTTTGCCAAACCTTTCGTCAACCCTTCTATCTTAGCATTCATCATTGCTTCCATGTCTATTTTAAAACCATCATTCAAAACTTCCATGTCCCTTTTTATACCATCTATCTTAACATTCATCATGGCTTCCAATTCATTTTTTGTTACTTTTTGCGAAATTTGTTGCACTTGGTCTCGCAATTTTGATATATCATGTTGCATTTCTTCCTCTTCTTCATGTGGCATAGTAGAGCTTTCGGGTTTCTTACTAGGTGTTCCATTTTCTTTCTTCAGGTCATTAATTAATGATATTTATGCTTCATTATTCCCTTTGAATCAGTTCAAAATATTTTTTCAAACAAGACTTGTGCAAATTTTAAAAAATAAACACATTTTTCTTGTTTTCTAGGAGCTCAATATTGAATCTGTTGTATCTATGAAATTTTGTATCTCTAAGGTCTGAAATTTCATATCTCAAAGGTCTGAAATTTCATCATGTGGTAGCCCTCTGAGTCCCCTTTCCAACCCCACAAGTCTGATTGAGATTGGATTCTCCAAGAAAGAGTTATGCTCAATATCCCATGATGACCTGATTATAGACTGGTTGAGTAAAGAAAACTTTTACAAAGTACCACATGTCATTGTTTCAACTTTCGGCCCTGAAAATGGTACCCAACAAACTAAATTCCATCCTATTTCTGTCACTTTTTATGAAATTTGAGTCCAATGCTCAGAGAGAAAGTTATGACGATTTTCCCAAGGTCACCTGTGTGAGATCGAATTTTGGAGCCTACAAAAACCCTAAATTCCTCGGATCATATCTCTGAACATATAGCGAGATAAGATTTGAAATTAGTACACGAGGTTCACCAAGATTTTGGCTCTAATGGATTTTAATTTCAACTTCTTAAGCTTTGTAGAAAAAAATTATAGCGAAAATTCCATGATGACTTGTTTGAAGCAGCAAAACCCTAAAATCCAAAGCTTTGATACCAAGCGTTATGCAACTAGCTCACAAAATAGAAGAATAAATAGAACAACGACTTCAAAATTAGTCTCTTAGAGGGGGGAAACTCCTTTACATTACACAAATGAACAATTCTTGGATGATAAAAATAACAATACCTCCTTTTTATATATAGGAGTCTTAGGGGTCACAATAAAATCAGAGCCTACATAACAATAATATTGTAAGGGCACAACGATAATATATGTGGGTTTCTATGGGGCATAATAATTACAATATGGGGACTACATGGGTACAACAATACCATAAGGGTGTTTCACTAATAATAATAAGGGGCTACACTAGTAGTATAGGGACCTAACATTGATTCATTGTCATTTTGAGAACACCATCCCAAGCCAATCATCCCGAGTGGGAACCTTATTCTCCATCAGACACCACATGGATAGTTTTGATTTTGCAGGGAACTTAGATTTTTGCACCGCCTTCCACCACCATTTCAATCTAATAAAGCTCTGACATTCATTAGAGAGATGTATCCAAGCTTGGGGGTGATCAAGATTGGGTCATTATATTGTTTTTCATCCATCTCAATGCTTTTAGAGTGGAAAAGGTGGAAGAATCAACCCACATTAGAGGAAATTTCAATCTAAAAGTTACCTCCTAAGGAAAAAAATCAAGAAATTAATAAAAATGTCATGTAGACATTTTTTTAATATTATTTTACTTTTATCTATGTTCCACAATTTTTATCTATGTTCCACAATTTCTATGTTTGAAATCCCTCAATATATGAAACCTTTATCAAAATAATTGTCTATATTTATATTTTATATTCAATTATTCCTCGAATATATTTTTTTTGCTCAAATCCAGTTATTTTTCCTTTTTAGAATATGATTTTAAAACGAGTTATCTTTAGTGTGACTTTTTGGAAGCTTTTCAATAGGTTTTTCTAGTCTAAATTCTCTAAAATCTGGCAGATATTTATTGGAACCACAAGTTTGATGGGTAACCCCTTCACAATCTAAGTTTCCTAAGTGTTTTTGAGGGTGTTGAATCTATATATACACTCAAAACCCCAGTTTAAATAACAAAAATCAAGATTTCACCTCAAACTTTTCCACCGGATTCTGACAATGGAAAGTCCAAAAAGTCGCACTAAAGACAACTCCATTTTAAGTATTTAACCATTTTTTTAACTACTTAATTATCTATATATTGAATTATATTTAACTATTATTTAAGTTATATTTTAATTATATATTTTATTTCGGTTGGAATCTGCTAATTTGTCATTTTCTAGAATACATTTTTTATCTGTTTAATATTTTATATTTAACTATAGATATATTTTTATTTTAAATATTAACTATTTTATATTTAACTATTAATGTCTATACTGTATTTCTTATATTTAACAATCTCTTATTATATCTTTATATTTAACTATTTCTCTGGTGTTTTTGGGAGCATGGGTTGTTAATGTCAATCCTGCCTGCTTTAATTCATAATTTTCTTAGTAATATCAAGAATTACATTGCATTAATAACTTTTTCAATATTCTAATTCATATGGTTGAGGTAACTTTTTAATTAATAAAATATTTCACAAATACCCAAATTAATATTAAAATATTTCACCGATACCCGAATTAATAATAAAATGTTTCATGGATACCTGAATTAATAATAAAATATTTCACGGATACCCAAATTAAATAATTTACAATTATTTAGGGCATGTGACTCTTTTTAAATTTAACGGATTTTGATCGGTTTACATATTATGACATGGAAATTATGTGAAAATATCATGGGCACTTGTAGGCTGAAATTTCCTCTAATCTGGACCCTTTTAACCAACGGGACCCAATTTGGAAAATTAGGGTATAAAACCGTTCGAGAGCATTTTGATGCATCCAACGACATTCTTTAGAGGTAAAAAATTTCCACTTTAGTGCAACACCTCTTTTTCCTATTCTACAAACAAATATGTTTCCAATGGCACAAGAATCACATCAATCAAAGTTTGTATGTGAAATTTATGTCACTTAGAAGTTGACCTTCATGTTTTCACTACAATAATTTGAGAGGATGCCACGTCAGCGCCCATTATTCATGAAAAGGGGGCTAGAAACATTATTATGATGAAGATTACTCTATAACTTTGGTTAAGGGTTGAGGTAGTCAAACCTAACCACTAGTAGGTTATCGGGTTGTGTTATAACCAGGCCACTAGGAGGAAAAGGGTTCCATTATTTCGAGTGCATTTTTTCCATAGCTGAGAAAAAATAGCCTAGAGGGATAGGAGATAGAGCACACATATAGGATTATGTATTGTAGTATCCTATATGCCATAGGCCATATTTTATGCAACCAGCTCACAAAATAGAAGAAGAGATAGAACAACGACTTCAAAATTAGCCTCTTCAAGGGGGAAACCTCATTTTCATTACACAAATGAATAATTATTGGATGATACAAATGACAAGACCTACTTTCTATATATATGATTCTAAGGGATCACAATATAATTAGATCCTACATAGAAATAATATTGCAAGGGCACAACAATAACAATAATGGGCTTCTATGGGGCACAATAATAACAATATGGAGACTACATAGGCACAACAATACAATAAGGGGGTTGCACTAATAACAATAAGGGGCTACGCTAGTAGTATAGGGACCTAACATGCCTCTCTCCTTCAAAAAGGTGTTGTCCTTAATGCTTGAGTGGTTCTTGATGCTTCTATCTAAAATTCTCATTCTCCCATGTGGAATCTTCAGCAGGTAAGTTCTTCCACTTTATAAGATACTCTGAAATTGATTGATTTCGTATATGTTGGGTTCTTGTTTTCGTTACTTCTTCAAGTTCCAATATGATTTTTCCTTCCTCGTCAAGTTCCAGCAATATTGTTTGAACTGGGAGTTGGTCACTTATAACCTTCTTTAAGAATGAAACATGGAAAATTGGGTGCACTCGGGAAGATGCAGGAAGCTCTAATTTGTATGCCATAGTACTAATATTTTGAAACACCTTGTAAGCATCATAGTACTTTGGTGATAATTTATTATCCTTCCTAGCTTGCTTGAGGGACATTTTTTTTGTATGGTTGTAGCCGTAAAAATACCCAGTTGCTTACATCAAAACTTCTTTCGTTGCGATGTTGATATGCCTATTGTTTCATTCGATTCTACGCCAAAGTGAGGTTATCCTTTAACAGTTGGAGAACTTTTTATTGATGCTCAATGTAATCTTCCACTGCTTGAACCTTAGAATTGTCTCTTAAATATGATGTGATTGATGGTGGATGATATCCATATAGTGCCATAAATGGGGTCATTTTTGCTTCAGTATGGAAGGAAGTGTTATACCACCATTCAGCCAAAGGTAACCACTTGAACCATTGTGTTTGTTTATCAGATACAAAGCAACAAAGATATCCTTCCAAACATTTGTTCACTATCTCCATTTGTCCATCAGATTAAGGATGATAAGATGAGTTATGAGCTAATTGAGTACCCAGACAAGAAAATGATTCCGTCTAAAAATTTCCAGTGAAACTGGGATCTTTGTCACTTACAATAATCTTTGGGTTTCCATGTAGCTTTTTGAATAGTTTCAATAAATGCAGTGGCAACTGTATTGGCTTTAAATGGATGAGATAATGCACAAAAATGTGCATACTTGGTAAGTCTACAACTACCACCATGATGACACTCTTTCCTTCAGACTTGGGTAAACCTGTAATAAAATCCATTGAAACCTCCTCCCAACGTTGACTTGGAATGGCTAAAGTTTGTAACAGACCTGGGGTCTTAATTGTCTCAACTTTATTTTGTTGGCAAACCAAACATTCTACCACAAACTTTTAAACATCTGATTTCAGCCCTTCCCAAAAAAAATCCTTCTTGACCTTCTAGTAAGTTTTTAAAAACTCGGAGTGCCCTCCAAAGGGAGAGGTGTGCAATTCCAAAATAATCTTTTGTTTTAGTCGAGAATTCTTACAAATATATAAGCGATATTTGTACGATAATGAATCATTTTTCTAGCTACATGTATCAGATATACTGGGATCTTGCTGCAACTTTTGAATGAGAGTCCGAACTTCTTAATAATTATTCCATTCATTTCTTCATTCGGTTATTCAATTTGGTTGGATAATAGAAATGGCACAAACAAATCCTTCCACATCCTCATCCTTTCTTGAGAGTATATCTGCAACAACATTTTCTTCCTTTTTTGTAGATTATTTCAAAGTCATAACCCAACATATTTGTGACCCATTTTCGATGCTCTTTTGAAGATAATCTTTGTTCCAAAAAGTATTTAAGGTTGTCATGATCTGTTTTTAACTTTAAGTGTCTTCCCATTAGGTAAGGTCACCATTGCTTTAGTGCATGTAGAATTTCAAAATTTTCCTTCTCATAAATAGGTATGTGTAAATAATTTCATTTGATTGGATGACTTTCAAAAGCAATGGGTCTTCCTTCTTGCATTAAAATAGCACCAATTCCATTTCCTGAGGCATCACATTCCACAATAAAGGTTTTTTGTGAAGTCTAGTGCAGCTAAGATCCGTGCTTGATGTTCAAAGGCCTTAGTTGCTTCTAGATTCCAAGAAAATGCATCTTTCTTCATTAATGATGTTAGAGGTGCTGCTATTCCCCCATAATTATTAATAAATTTGCGATAATACCCTGTCAACCCGAGAAATGCTCGAAGATTATTTATGTTTGTGGGGATTTTCCATTCCTTAATGGCTTTAATTTTGTTAGGGTCTACCTTAACACCCTCATGAGATACAATATGACCCAAATATTCCACCTCATTTACTCCAAAGAAACATTTGGAGGTTTTTGCATATAAACATTTATCCTCCAATAGTTTGAGCACCTTGTTAACATGTTGAACATGATCCTTCCAAGACTTGTTGTAGATTAGTATATCATCAAAACATACTAACACAAATTCTCTAAGGAAGGGTTTGAAAATGGAATTCATCAAACCTTGAAATGTTGAAGGTGCATTAGTAAGGCCAAAAGGCATGACCAAAAATTCATAATGACCATCGTGAGTTTTGAATGTTGTTTTCAGGATTTATTTGTTCTTCATTCTAATTTGATGATATCCTGAATGAAGATCCAACTTGGTGAAGTAAATTGCTTCATGTAATTCATCCAACAATTCATAAATAACATGAATGGGAAATTTATCTTTAATAGTGAGCTTGTTGAGCTCCCTATAATCCAGACACATGCACCATGATTCATCCTTCTTGTGCACCAATACTACTCGAGCAAAGAAATAACTTTAACTAGGTTGAATTCTACCAACTTCTAGCATTTCTACAATCATACGTTCAATTTCACTCTTTTGGGCATACAGATATCTATAAGGCCTAATGTTTGGGGGAACACTTCCTGGAATCAAATGAATAGCATGATCATAATCACGAATAGGTGGGAGACCTTTGAGAATCTCAAATACCTTCAAATGATTGTCCAATCATTTTTGGAGATCTAGAGAAATAGATGATTTTGATGTTTGAACATATAGTGAGCATAATTGTGCAATTACACCTTGTTTTTCTTTATTTAGAATATTTTTCATGGCATTAGAGCTTATTATATTTCTCGGTTTTCCTATAATATCCCTTAATTCAATCTCCTTTCCTTCCCAAAAAATTTCAAAAAAAAACTCTTGAAAATTAAAAGTTATCATCCCCAAAGATTGTAACCATTGGACTCTTAGTACAACACCAACATCACCCATTGGAATGGAAAGCATTGGACTATTCAATACATATTCCCCCATGGATAGCATGTTATGACATTGTCCAGAGAAATTTATAGTTCCTTCATTTGTAGCCATTACTTGACACTTTGGTGTTGGATATAGGAAGAAATTCAATTCTTTGGCTATCTTACAATGAATAAAATTATGGGTACTACCTAAATCAATCAATACTATTACCTTTTTCTTCTTGATAGGTCCTTCTATCCTGAGAGTTTGAGGAGTGGTAATTCTTGCCAATGCATTACAAGATATGGTTAGATTCATTTCTTCTTTCTCTGGGGTTGGTTCCTCATGTATATCCTCTTCTTTTGACGTTTCTTGATCCTTTTCTTCCTCCTCTTCACAATCTATGTAAAATAATTTCTTCTCAGCACAGTTGTGACCTTTAGTGTATATTTACTATCACAATTATAACAAATCCCTTTTTCTCTTTTTCCTCCAACTATTGGGATTTCAACCTTGTAGGTTGTGGAAGGTTAGGAGCAGCAACACTTCTGACTTTATAGTTGTGAGTGGTAGAATTCTTGTTGCCGTAATTTTGCTTTCCACTTTTCTAGCCACCCTGAATGCCTTCTCTAATGAATCAGGTTCCCAAAGGCAAACCTCATGTTGGATTTTATCCTTTAAATTCCCTATGAATACATCAATCTTATGCTCCTTTGGAATATCATTACCCTGATATTCAATTTTGGAAGTCCTCAATGTGCTTTGCCATCGAACCCTTTTGTTTGATATTTATCAATTGGCTAATGAAGGTGTTTCTTTTTGTACCCTCATAATGTACTATCATTTCCTCCATAAAAATTGACCAAGTGACAAGTGGTTTATGAGAACAAAGACATTGATACCATACAAACTTATTCGATTCTAAATATAAAGATGTGATGGATACCTTTTGTGTGTGTTGCACATTATGGATATCAAGATATTGCTCTATCTATAGTATCCATGTTATCGGATCCTTACCATCAAAATTCCTCATGTAAATCTTTGGAATATGGTGGGTCTTCAATCCAAAGTTAGATTCTATGAAATCATGATTCACATTCCTTTTTTTCTCATCATGAGTTTCATTTAATACCTTTTCTCCGTTAGGAGGCATTTCTTGTAGCAACTTTGTCAAGCCTTCCTTCAAACCTTCCATGTCTATTTTTAAACCATTCTTCAAATATTCCTTGTTGTCTTTCATTATTTCTTCTATTCCATCTTTCAAACCTTCCATGTCTGCTTTTAAACCATTCTTCAAACCATCCATCTTAGCTTCCATTTCATTTTGATATATCATGTTGCATTTCTTCCTCTTCTTCATGTGTCATAGTAGAGATATATGGTTGCTTACTAGGAGTTTTGATTTTCTTTCTTCGAGTCATTTGCAAATCAAACAATGATATTTGTGCTTCACTATGCCCTAAAATCACTTCAAAATGATTTTTCAAGCAAAACTCATGCAAATTTTTAAAAAAAATACACACATTTTTCTTGCTTTGTAGGAGCTCAATGTTGAATATGTTGTATCTCTATAAATTCATATTTCCAATGTCTGAAATTCGGTCCTATGGTATCCCTCTGATTCTTCTTTCCAATTCTGCAATTCAAACCAAATTTGGATTCTTCAAGATAAATTTATGTCCAATCTCCCATGATGAACTGATTATAAATTGGTTCAGTAAAGCGAACTTGTAGGAGTGCCACGTGTCAATGTTTCGACCTTCGGCCCTCAAAACAATACACAAGACACTAAAATTTGTTCTCTTTCATCCAAATTTTACGAAATTCAAATCCGATGCTTGTAGAGGAATATTTGACGATTTTCCCAAGGTCACCTACTTGAGACAAAATTTGGATCATGCATAAACCCTAACTTCATTGGATCAACCAAGATCTGAAATTTTTACACGAAGTTCATTAGGATTTTGGCTCCTCGTGATAAAATTTCAGCTTCTGACCCTTCGTAGAAAAAAAAATATAGCGAAAATATCACAATGACCTATTTTCAGCAATGAAACCCTATAATCCAAAACTCTGATACCAAATGTTATGCAACCAGCTCACAAAATTGAAGAAGAAATAGATCAATGACTTCAAAATTAGCCTCTTTGAGGGGGAAATCTCCTTTTCATTACACAAATGAATAATTCTTGGATGATACAAATGAAAAGACCTCCTTTCTACATATAGGGTTCTAAGGGGTCACAATATAATCAGAGCCTACATAACAATAATATTGTAAGGGCGCAACAATAACAATAGTGGGTTTTAATGTGGAACAATAATATCAATATGGGGACAACATGGGCACAAAAATACAATAAGGGGGTTGCACTAATAACAGTAAGGGGATACAATAGTAGTATAGGGACACAACCTCACCTTCCAGTAGGTTTTTTCTCCCGAAAGGGTTTCCCTAATCATATCTTGTGTCAATTGTGTGTGTGAGATTTTATTTCATTGTTCTCTATTTTCTACATAATTTTAATTCAAAATCATATATTATTAATAGTAATCTATAGGTTTATAAATCTAAAGAGACATAAAATTATCCAATGGAATATCCACAACAATTTACAAACCATATTTGTATTAGAGCGGGCTTCTTTGGGTATATTGTGGATATTTGTAGGGGATCTAGATCAATAGGGCCAAAAATTGTAAAGTCCTAACCATGGCTAACTAATCTATGAATAACACACGTGATCTTGCAGAGGATATGTTTTCGCAACTGGAACAACAAGTCGTAGATATAAATCATAATGTAAATCTCCTCATGACGACTCTGAGAAATAAGCTTGGGATATTCAGATAATATGGGGTTTCTAATGCAGAGGAAAAATTAGAGGAGAGATGAGGAGATCATGAAAAAACAAAGAACCATTTGAAGAAAGTACCCAAAAAAATGTCAACTAAGTTTGAGCGTTGTGTATCATTCATGGTCCCTATTCAAAACAGAAGTGAAGATCGATATCAAGCCATGCCACAGTGACATCGACAATCTAAAGCTAAATCATTAGTTGTATCAACTAGAAGTGTATTCCATTTGCCATCAAATTGAGGAATAACAGACGATTTCAATTGCGTGGTTGAAATTAGGGAGCCATGCCCTGACTTGGTGGGTTAGCCACATGGAAACCTTGACATTGGAGGGAGAACCTATAATGACAAAGTGGAAGGAATTCAAAACCCTCATAAATTCATAGTTTTACCCTTTTGGGTATGAAGAGGACCAATTGATTTGGTGGAACTACTTCAATCAAACGTAGGGGCAAAGCGTGTTGGAGTACACCATAGAGTTCAGAAAGATGGCCATAATGTTGGGTACCTCCCCAAAGAACCCAGATGTACTCCTCAAATATTTAAGGGATCAACACCACCATCTTTGGGAAAAATTTATGGTGTTCAAGCCCAGATCGATGGACAAGGCCTGTTTACAGGAACATTACCTAGAAAAAATAGGCATGAAGAAAGGGAAATCAAGTGGATCAAAGCATAAGGAGCAATGGAACGCTTCTAAGGAGGGGAAGATGAAGCGGAAAGGGGGAAAGATAAAAGATAGCAGCCATGACACATTAGTGCAAAGATCCCAACAACCACTACAACATTGATGGACATACATAGGAGAAGTGTTGGATGTTGCATATAGAACTTAACTTGAAGAAAAAAAAGAAAGACAATAAGAAGAAGAATCTCATGGCCACTAATTCGAGCAACCAAGTTGTAAGTACCTCATACATGGTTGAGAAGATAATTTGTACATCAATGTAGAAGGAGTTGAATCTTAGTAGCCAACAATAAGAAGAGAAATAAATGACCAAACTCTTCCATATAAATATGTATGTCAAGAAGACCAAGATTGATGCCCTATTTTGTTGAGAAACCAAGTGCAATGTAGTCTAACACTTAATTTCTCTTCTTGATAATTACTTGTGAAAATTATATGTATTCTTATTACTTCTTTATGTCTTCTTCATCAAGAAATTGTTAATTATTTCAATCATTCAAAGAATAGAGATTAAAATGAGACAAATGACCCCAAAAATTAAGCCAATGGCTAGGGCAAACCCACAAGGAGAAAAAATATAAATCCTTTCCTTATAGAGTCAGATCAAAATGTGATATCCAATCCAAGAACCAATACCAAACTACCACCAAGATTCCAAGTCAAACCCTCATCCAAGTCACCTCGCAAAAGTTAAAGTCAATGTTGGTCAAACAACTTCAAATCTCGTCTCACTTCAAAATTTCGGGTTTGCAACTAGGGTCGAATTTCGGCATGTAATAACCTTAGAGAATTTTGGCTCCTTCCATAGAAAAATAGTCTTCTCACATGTGCAAACTTTAGTAGTCAAATATTCTATCAACGAGGGAATCCTCTTCTTGTTTTTGGCTTGTCTTCTCTTTCCTTTGACTTGACTTCTTCTTCTCCTTTGCTAGGTTCAGGTATGCTTCTTTTGTGATGAGTGAATGAGATGTCAAGTAGGTCAAACGTGTCTCTTATATATAGTTGTCCAGGAGGGTCAAATTGGTGTCACTTGGAGAGCTTGGATGGCTTGTCCAACGAGGTCCAACTTGGTCATCTTGTGGACTTATGTCTCATACTAAAAATTCAAATTCAAATTCTTTTAAATGTCCAAATAAAACATGACATAAATAAATTTTCTTTTGACTTAAAACAAAAACAAAACAAAAAAAATTACTCTAGCGTGAAGAACATGTTGGACATATTATAATAAATACATCAATGATAAGTATATATTTTGAATACCTAATCTAGTTACAACCTCAACTTGTGTGACTCGTGAGCATAGGAAAATCTCATTACAGTATAGTTGGTAAATAATTTTGGGTTGGAAGTTTGTGATTATCCAACCCCATATCCATTGGGATTGGTAAACAAGGATGTGGAGTTGAAGGTAAGAAAGTACTGCAAAATTAGATTTACCATCAGTCTTGATTTTATTGATGAATTAGAACTACACGCGGTTCCCCTTGATGTATGTGGAGTCGTGTTTTGCAGTCCCTACATGTACATGCCAAATGCAATATTCATGAAGAGTGCCAACTAATATCGGCTCGTCAAGGATGTAAAATTGTTCACCATTAATGTGCATAAAAGAAAGTCAAAAATTTTGGTTGTAAGTGCCAACAAAGCCAAGAAATTGATCAGTTCAAGCATGAAGTATGTTTTATTGTTATTAAGAGAAAATAAATATATAGAAGAGTCATTAAGAGGCAAGGCATCCCTAAAGGTGTGTACTAAGAAACAAAAACAACAACTAGAAGAGTTTCTACAGGCATATAGGGATGTGTTCCGGGAGCCTAAAGGGTACCACCTAAGAGGGAAGTGGAGCACGAGATCCAGCTATTGTTGGACTCCCCATTTCCAAACATTGGGATATACATGTAGTATGTTATAGAAGCGAGTGAGGTGAATAAATATTTGCAGTAGCTATTGGAATAGGGTTTCATTCAACCGAGTACATCACCATGTGGGTCACCTATCATCATTGTGGCAAAGAAGAATGGGACTTGGTGAATTTGTATAGATTATAGGGTGTTGAATAGGATCACGCTCAAGAATAGGTACCCCTTGCCGAGGATAGATGATTTGTTAGATCAGTTACATCAAGCAAAATACTTCACCAAGTTGGACTTAAATTTTGGATATCACCAAGTTCGAGCCATAGAAGAAGATACCTAGAAGACCGCACCTTCAAAACCAAGAAAGGTTTGTATGAACTGTTAGTCATACCATTTGGTCTATTATATGCATCAACTACATTTATAAGATTAATGAATGATGTATTGCACCCTTTTATCGATTCATTTGTTACTATCTATTTGGATGATAGACTAGTATACAATGCTACCTAGGAGGAAAACATATAACATTTGATGCAGGTATTGAAACCCTTAAAGAAGCACCAACTACTAGAAAATATCAAGAAGTGTGAGTTTGCACACCAATATTTGGTATATTTGCGGTATGTGATATGTGGAGGAGAGTTGAAGATAAATCCTGTCAAGATGGAGGCCATCACAAAATTTTCAGTGCCTACTAATTTTTCTAAGGTTATCAGTTTCTTTTGGGTGGCACAGTACTTGAGGAAATTCATAGCCTTGTTTTCAATGGTAACAATGCCACTCCACACCACAAAATCAAGTGGCAAGAGTTTCTAGTGAGGAAAGGGTCAGCAAAGGCCCTTTGAAGATATAAAGAAGAATATCAATCAAGCTCTAGTTCTGGCATTACCAAACATACAACATCCCTTTGAAGTGGAGACAAATGTGAGTGGGGATGCTATGGGAACAGTCTTGATGCAAGGAGAAAGGCCTATATGCTACCATTATGAAGTATTTCATGGGGAATTTCTTAACTACCCTACCTATGACAAGGAGCTTTATTCCTTGGTGCAAATTGTGAAGAAGTGGAAGCATTATATGATGGGAAAGGAGACAATAATCCACATAAATCACTAGCCACTCCAGTACCTACAAGCCCATAGTAAACTACAGTAGACCATACATTACAAGTGGATGGGTTTCTATAGAAGTTCCATTTAGTGATTAAGTACAAGAATGGAAAAAAAAACAAGTTCGTCGACATGCTTTCAAGGCCACCCACATCAAATATCATAGGTTTGGGAACTCTAATGCACATGGATCCATTCACCTATGATGCATATAGACAGGCATATTCATAGGATGATAACTTTAGAAAGATGTTTCAGTAATTATAGAGTCAGAGTCATGTGCACAATGGCGATAGCACCATTGACTACCATCTTCAATATGGGTTGCTCTACAGGCTCAATAAGTTATGTGTTCCTAAAGGTGAGTGATAGCAGCTGATTAGAGAGGCTCACACCTCTAAGGTTGCAAGGAACTTTGGTGTAAGGAAGATAGTGGCTAACTTGCAAAGGTATCTTTATTGTCCCAATATGTAAGAGAAGGTAGTTAGGTTCATAACTAGATGATGCATGCTTTGTTGGACTAGAAAGCCTAGCAACAGGAAACAAGGTCTATATCATCCCTTAACTATACCCACTAGTCCTTGGGAGAGCATTTATAGGGACATTGTGGGAGTTTTACCAACAACCAGGAAGGGACATGACTACTTGTTCATGGTAGTTGACTCGTTCGGCAAGATGTGTATTCTAATTCCCTATAAAAATACCATTAGTGGGAAAGAAGTAGAAAACTTGTTCTTTGAACAAGTCTAGCTACACTTTGGGATACCAAGGATCATAATTTTAGAGAGGAAAATAAGATGACTTCTCAGTGGGTTATGGACTACATTGTGGGAGAAGATAGATACTAAGTTGAAGAGATCTACAGCATTCCATCCACAGACTGATGGGCAGACATAAGTAATCAACAACAATTTAGCGCCGCTTATGTGGCGATATAGCCAGAAGCATCTGAAGACCTGGTATGGAAATCTAGTATATATATATATATAACATTCTTACAATAGATAAGTCCACAGTTCTACAGGAAAGTCCCTATTGGAAACTTGTTTTGGATATTTTTCACCTTCACCTTAAGACATTTCATATGGCAACAAGGAGTGAGGGGAGATCTCATAGGAGACACATTGAGGGATGAAAATTTTATAGATAAGATCAGGCAGATCCATATACAAGTAACATAGACACTACATAAATCATGGGATATATATAAATCCATGCATGATAGACATAGAACAAAGAAATCGTTCAAGGTGGGAGACAGAGTATGGCTACAGTTGATAAATAAGAGGCTATCTGAGCCTGGTAAGAAAATCAAGGCTCTATCATATGGTCCCTTCAAGATACTGGAATAATGAATATCAACTTAGTCTACCACCATATATGTGTGTTTACTCAGTTGTGAATGTAGAGAATCTGAAACTCTATGAGCCTTCCACGCTAGATCAAGAAGAGGAACGGGTCCTACCTTCTATGGAGGATTTGGCACTAGATGCTTAGCCAAAGTTGACAGAAGATACAGTTTTTCAAAATAGGTCTAGATCTACAAGACAGGGGTAGCATGACCTTTAGAAGATTGGGTTGAAAGGACAACTTCCGAGCAAAGTTAAATGGTACACACAAGAGTAGGTGGAAGAAAATTTTCCTCACCTCATTCAGTAGAATATTTTGGGGACCAAAAACCTCCAAATACGTGGAGGTGTGATTTGTATTGGATCGTTATATTTTTTGTCATCCATATGGATTATTTCATAGTGGAAAAAGTGGAGGAATCATCTCATAGGACCCCTTTACCAACATGACCCAATTTTGAAAATTGGGGTCTAAAACCTTCCAAGATTATTTTGAGGCATGAATGATGTTTTTTTGGGGTAAAAATTTTCTATTTTAGTACGGAACCTCTTTTTCCAACTCTACACCCATATATATTTCCAACGACGGAAGAATCGCGTCAATCGAGGTTTGTATGCAAAAGCTATGTCACTCAAAAGTTTACCTTCCTTTTCTCACCACCATAATTCAAGAGGATGCCATGTTAGCCCCCATTATTCATGAAAAAGGGGCTAGCCACATGATTATGATGAAGAAGACTTTGGAGTATTATATATTGCAAGTCTGGTTAATATTTGAGGTAGTTAATCATAACCACTAGTAGGCTATCGAGTTGTGTTATAACTAGGCCACCAGGAGGAAAAGCGGTTCCATTCATTCGAGTGAATTTGTTCCGTAGTTGAGAAAAAATAGTTGAAATGTGTAGGAGATAAAGCACACAGAGAGTATTTGTACACTATAGTGTCCCACGAGCCACAGACCATACTTCTTTGTACTCGCATATGTTTTTTGTTCAGAGAAAGAGAGTAGAGCGACCTCACCTTCCAGCTAGGTTTTTCTCTCAAAAGGGTTTCCTATGTCATATCTTGTGTCAAACGTGTGTGTGATATTTTATTTCACTATTCTTTATTTTCTACATAATTTTGAGTCACATGCATACATTATTAACAGTAATCTACAAATCTATAAATCTAAAGAGATATAAAACTATAATAGTGTGGATTTTGGATTTTTAAGTAAAATTTTATCAAATTTGTTGTGACAAATTGTCTAGTGGAATATCGATGGAAATTTACAGAACATGGGGTGTAGGTTATTATGAGGGAATACTCTAAATTAATTCACCTTCCCTGTCAAATAGCCTTATATGACCATATATAAGGGCATTCAGGTTGCAAATGGAAGATGTGATATACAATGATTTGCTAATAAAAAAATTGTTTAGACACTTTGTAATGCTTTCCTTTGAGTTTTGATAGTGTTTAAGAAGCTAAAGTGGGAACCATTGATTTTTGGAGCTTTTTGGCTACCACCCCTAATGTTTTTCCTCAAAAAGGTAAAATGCATGAGTTGAGAGGCTTACAATCCTCTAAACATACCAATTTTCCCCTTGGGTGTTGAACTGGGTGAAATTTTCTATTATGGGCATAAGCAAAGTGACAAAACATGTTTTAGTATTTTTCAACCGAAAAGGTTGATTCATTAAGTTGAAAGGCTAACAAGTCTTTAAACCCAATGATTTGCTTCAATAAGGCTAAATCATTGGGTTAAGGAGCTTTGGAGCCTTCAAACTTAGTGAAATAATTCCTTGGCCTTCCAACCCAACATTTTTGCATCCTTGAGGAAAAATCATTAAGCTCAAAGTCTAGACTACCTCCCAATCTAAGTGAATTTCCTCTCTGAGTCCCCAAATCAACCATTGGAAATTTCTAGCTATGGTTGTCATTGTTTCCTTCTGTAACACTCATTTATTGCCTTGGTAGCCTAATTTAAATCCCCATAAAGGCATTGGGTTTCCTTCTTCTTTATTATTTTCTCCCATTCTCTCCAAATGAGCTCTCTTTCTATCTCATGGCTATAGGTGAGTATTCCTTCATTTTTGTTATCATCTCTTGTAAATACAAATGTTATTCAAAGTGTTTTCAAACCATAGACATTACCAAAGATGGATGAAAACTAATGCACATTGATCCAACTCTCCATTGATTGTGTTTTTACTCATAAATACATATATCAATTATTGATCTTGTTATTGGTGGCATAATAATTCATAGCTACATTTGCATGTATGCACTTAAGAATTGATATTAGACTATAAATAAAACAACTTCTAGGTGAAGTAATCTCAAACTTGGAACAAGGGTTGCAATGGCTTTTGTTGTCCAAGTGAGTGATTCATGAAAGGATTTCTAAGCCTTTCTAAGCTTAAACTTATGCAAGATATTGTCACTATAAATAAAAATGAGGAAGCTTCATGACAGAGGAATACATAATTACTTTTCTTGTAGTCAAGAAATGGATGTGAAGAACATGAAAATCTCATTAAAAAGAAGGAAGAGAGGCCTGAAGTAGAGACAATTATTAGAGTGTGAAATCTCCAAATGTTGAATGAGAAAAACACAAATTCACAAAATCTAAGCTTCAACATCATGAAATCAAAACAATTCCAAATAATTCATAGCACTTTTGTTGAGTATGTATTCACAAAGGGAAAAAAATTGCCAGATGAGAATTTCACGTGAATTGAGAAATATTTGTGCAAATATTTTAATATTTAAATAAAATATTATCTTGATGGCCAACATTATGATAAGGACAATTTTTTGTAAGATTGGAGAGCCAAGTAGTTGAAGAGTCTAGGAAGAAGGCTAAGATTCAGAAAACTAGAAGGCTAAAGGCCAAGTGAGGATTTTATAAATAGAACCATTGTAGTCATCTAATGAAAAGTCCCTCATGTCATTGTAAGTTGTGTTTGTATCCTAATAAGCAACATTTAACTATTTATGTTTACACTTTGGCAAAGGTGTGAGTAGTTGTAGACTATTCTCTATTATCTTGGTTTTATTGATGCTTGTAGGCATGAACGTTGTTATTTGTATATTATTGTGATGACTATAATGGTTTTTCTTACTTATATTTTATATTTCTAAAAAATCAGTATGGAATTGGTTTATCTCTCAATATCTTGTAGATTATTCTTCCTTTCTCAGAGTTTGTTTGGTTTTGCTTGAGAGAAACTCAAATTCCAAAACTTGAAGCTAGGAAATCATGAAAGGGATACAGATGTATACAATCAACAAATCAAAATATTGTCAAATAAGTCATAGCACTTTTGGTGTGCATGTATTCATAAAAGAACAAATTTAGTGGTTGAGAGTTGAATGTGAATTGAGTAAAATTTGTGTAATACTAAAATATCTCATTAAAACTATTATCCTCATGATTGACAGTACTTTTTATGAAATTAAAATCCTTCTTTATCGATTTCTAGCAATATAGTTTGAATAATTTGGAACCTTGTCACCTATAATCTTGTTTAAACATGAAACGTTGAAAACTAGGTGTACTCATGAAGATACATGCAGCTCCAGTTTGCATTCCTTAGTACCAATCTTTTGTAACACCTTGTAAGAACCATAGTACTTGGGTGATAATTTAATATCCTTCTTTTCTTACTAAATCTACATTTGTTTGTATGGTTGTAATCATAAAAATACCAAATCTCCCACATCAAAACTTCTTTCATTGTGATGTTGATCTTCTTGTTGTTTCATTTGATTCTATGCTAGAGTCAGTTTATCCTTTAAGAGATGGAGAACTTGTTGTTGATGCTCAATGTGATATTCCACTGCTTGAACCATAGAATTGTCTCTTAAAGATGATTTGATGGATAGGGGATGATATCCATAACTGCCACAAATGGGGTCATTTTTATTGCAGTATGTAAAGAAGTGTTATACCACAATTATACTAGCGGTAACCACTTGCTCCATTGTTTTTATTTATCAAATACAAAGCAACGAATTTATCCTTCCAAGCATTTCTTCACTATCATATTTTTCCCATCAGAATGAGGATGATAGGATGTGTTATAAGCTAACTAATTACAAATACAAGAAAATAAAATTTCCCAAAAAAATCCAGTGAAAATGGTACCTCTATCACTTGCAATAATCTTTGGGTTTCCATGTAGCTTTTGAATTGTTTCCATAAATGCAGTAGTAATTATACTAGCTTTGAAAGGGTGAGATAGGGCACAAAAGTGTGAATACTTGGTAAGTCTATCAATTTTCACCATGATGACACTCTTTCCTTTAGACTTGGGTAAACCTCTGATAAAATCCATTGAGAACTATTCCCAATGCTGGCTTGGAATGTTTAATGGTTGTAAAAGACCTGGGCTCTTAATTGTCTCAACTTTATTTTGTTGGAAAACCAAACATTTCACCACAAACTTCTGAATATCAGATTAAGTCCATCCCAAAAAAAATATGTCTTGACCCTATGGTAAGTTTTTAAAAATCTCGATTTCCCTCTGTTGTGTTGTACAACAACCCCCCATTTCATAAAAAATTTCGTTAACTATAATATGAAATGGGTCCCTTTTAAACATAGATGTGTGAATAAATTGGTATCAACTCATCATTAGAAAATCCTTAATCAAAAGGTCCAAAGGAAACGTAATATTATAAACCTTTTGAACAATATGAAATCGGTCTTATGAATAAAAATAAAATTCTTTATTATTGCGATAAAGCGATCACAAGATCACATATCGCAACAACAAAGAAAACATAATATAAAGACCCATTGACTTACCCTGATCCGAAAAGTGAATAACTATCGGTTATCGGGAAAGGCGAGCAGCAAACATAACGAAAGGTCCTCCCCTATTTCTCTGATGCGATATCACTATCGGCAATCAGGGGATATAACGCAGCGCAAGTTTAAGACACCTTTAAATCTCCCGATGCAATAAGGTGTATCGCTATCGGGGATCGACGATTTTTGCAATAACATAAGTATTACGACCCGAGCTCATCTCCGATTGCGATCTGATAAATCAAGGCGTGAGTTTCAAAATAGATTTAAAAGGCTTGCATGCATTATTTTGGATTATTATTAAAAGCCTTCCCGTTCCTGATAGCGATTTACTTGTGATTATCCGCCAAAAAACTCAAGCCACACTTGAATGAATCATTCGGCATATAAATGATATGATGAATATTTAAAACTCCTTTACCATGATTGACAGGTTAAGCGGCCAATTAATGAAGCAGTTATGCCGAGATCTTCCCTGAGATTGTATCTGCAGCAATATCATTTTAATCCTTCATTATTCGCTAATTGATATAATTCTTTCATATTGGCTGACATTACCTATTCTTTGTATCACGTTCATTTTATTCCTTGCATAGAGCTCCGCCGAAACAACAAGTTCAGACCAAATGGGAAAGAAATCCAAGAGATCCGTGGCAGCAGCGGCTCCTGCAGTAATAGTGCAATCCACCACTGATCCAGGACCAAGCAAAAAGGGATTGATTTCAGACACTACGTGTCTTGGCCTTGGAAACACAAGTTGGCAAAGCATATATAATTTAATTGAAGCAGAGGAGCCTGAGACAGTATCAGTACAAGCTACCGCAGATTCAATTAGAAAATCAAAGGCTTCCCTAAAAGATTTAGCTGACCCATATCTACACCGAATAGCAGCTCGTGAAAAAATTCTTCCATACACTGGTGTAGTGTGATGGGCAGTAGAGGAGATCCTGGTTTTAAACAGAACATTTTGCACAGTTGACAGAAGGGTCTTCGGCTCATTTTAGCCTGATGACTTAAGGAAAATGTATCACTTGCCTGAACCTCAAAATAAATACAATAAAGCCTTTCTTGAGAAGTTCGCAAGTGAGAATGAGACTGAATCAACCCCAATTCGGGAGTGGAGACAGAACCCTGCAAGGCATAAACATGAATCTTCAAGTAAGTACTCTATAGATTCATTATGTTCTCCTTACTGTTATGCCGGGGCAATGATGTGTAGAATTTGGGGATTACATGATTCTGCAAAATTCACTATTGAAATGGTTCCTTTAATGGAAGTGGCAATTAACAGTGAAGTAATGGATTAGGGAAATATATTTTCAGATAAATTAGCCACTGCAATTCTTGAGTTTAGAGCAAAAAGTCGCGTGACCGATAGGTCTATTCCTCCATTTTATTTTAGTGCTTATATTTTAGATACTCTTTGTTTCAATTATGAATTTCCTGTACTGGGGTGAAGATGGACTTCACAAGATCCCATGCCAATTCACATTTATCACCAAAAGTTGTGGAAGGTGCACTATAAGGACCACTTGTACCAAATCTGTAATGGTTTTATGTTGCCTATTTACTATGCCATTTTTGATAAGCCTGCCCCAAAGATTTCTTCCGAAGCAGAGGTTGACCTAACCGTTATAGGAAATTGGTTTGGGGAAGATAAGTTCACATACATAAGGGTTTTTGGTAACCTTGCAAGACCTCATGTTCTTCCTCTATATATACCTGACAAGCTGTTAGCCCGAGAATTGGCCTACCAAATTACAACCGCAGGAACATCCAAGACTCTTAGGACTTCAAAAAAGCGGGCTTGGCCTACTTTTCCTTTGAGATGCGGTGTTTATACTTTGCACGACTACAAGCATGCAGAGAAGGAGGCAGAGAAAATAAATATGCTTAATTTTGCAACCATTCCTAATAGGCAATTCGATCCAAGGAAAGTTGCCTATACTGTGCTTGAACAATCCAAACTTACAAGGTTTGATCATGAGAAAGATGATTTTGATGACTTGTTTTCTTCAACAGAGTCATTATTCCAAGTAAAAACGCTGGCCAAAATGAGATATAACGATGAAAGGCTAGTAGAATTCAATAAGCTCATAGAAAAGATGTTGCAAACTCTACCTCTGGACTTATTAGCTACTACCCCGACAACACAATCAAGCGAGCCTGAACAGCAAATCATTGACAAACCTCCTGCTGTAGGAAAAATTCTCGAAAGAGGAAAGGAACAAGAACAGGAGAAAGAGCAGGAGAAAGAACAAGGGAAAGAGAAGAAAAAAGAACAGGATAAGGGAAGTGAAAATATCAATGTGGATACTTAGATTGATCCTAAACTACTCCATGAATGGCAACAATTTGACTCCATTATAAGCAATCTGGAAGGTCCAAAAGGTGCCAATACACCCAAAGTAACAGATGGACAAGATACAGCGTCAACAACGGTTCCAAATGAAGGAACCAACGGCCTACCCCCTACCACGGATTTAGGAATGATTCCAAAAGATCCCTCCGATCAAATTATTTTGCAGGTGGAGGACATACCTCCATTAGATGTCTTTTACAGTCCCAAACATAGGGCTTTAGTGAAAAGACAGAGGAAAAGGAGAAGACTTGATCAATCTTCCCTGTTTCCAGCACAAACAGAGACAGCTAAATTAGTGTGGAAAGAAGAGTTTAACCCTTCCGATAACCTAACAAAGATTTCTTAGTATGTCGGAGCTTATTCGGCAGCCACTATGGACAAGGCATCGGAAGTAAGTAATCTACTTAAAGAAAAGGACCAAGCGATTGTTTTGTTGCAATCACAGATGTCCAAAGCATATCAGAAAATTGAACAATTGGAACAGCAACTATCAACCAGTAGCAATTAAACAATCAATTGAATAAGTAATTGCTTGAAGAGAAACAGAGAATAGACTCAAGCACAATACAAAAGCAAAAAGAATTATCCGAAGCATTGGCCAGGTTACAAACAATGAATGAACTAATGATGAAAATGAAAGATGAGTAAATCGCTCAACTGTCACTTCAAGTAGAGAAGTTCAAGAGTCTTCTGTAACCGTCAGATTCTAGGTCCGAAGCACTACAAATCAACAAAGCATTGGTTACACAGTTAAGACTGTTATGTCATAACATTTCTCTGGTTGAGCCCCTTTGTGATATAATGGCATCAATAGTTGACAAATCAGTCGATGCTAGGCAAGATTTGAAACAGGTCGATGAGACTCTAACAAACTTTCTTGCTTCGCAAGACACCAATGAAGGACAGGCAGCAAATCTACCCAAAATTCTAGAATCACACAAGGAGATCCTTTTCTTAGAATGGCAGTCACAGCTGATGAAAGCAGAGAGAGAGGTTTCCAGATGTAGATTATCTACAAGTAATTTAATTGAGCTAATCAATAACACCTTTATCTATCTAACATGTTTTCACAATGCACCCCAGGTAAATTGCTGTCAGCCAAGACATTGGAGCAAGCATGCAATCAAGAGTTGGAGAAGAATGGAAGATTAATCATTGGCATCCAAAGTTTAACTTGGGATACCTATTGGTTTTTCTTAGTAAAACTATACAGTCAAAGGGCCGCCCTCAAATGTTTAACTGATGCGATCGTTTGTATCATTCCCAAAATCCATGATGCCACATACTCAGGTCAACTCCATTCTCGTCTCAGTCGTCCTCCAAAATTGGAACTGATGCTTGCAATCTGCCAACTCAAATCAAAAGGAGAACAGCCGAAACAATGAATCGTGTTGTCGACTACCAATAAACCTGTTGTGGAGAAGATACTCAAGATTTAGTTGTACCAATTAATAGCATTTTATTTTTGTAGTTAGTTAGTTTAA
>APFE031627805.1:120140-165614 GCA_000404065.3 Pinus taeda | reverse complement strand
GAGATATTTAGATACAAAAGATAAGCTAAAGCAGCGATCCCTCAGGATCAGAGATCCTGAGGGATTCGCTAATCGTTTAGTTCTTCTCATCCTTTTTCTTGCGCTCTCCGTTTTGGCGTCCACGTTCTTTTTCCTGGATCATTTGGCTCTAATTCTTCTTGATCGCGTCCGCATCCGGTTTCCTAGCGAGGGGACAGCAGTTGCTTTCCCTTTGCTTCTTGTTTCTGCTTGATGCTCCCCTGTTTCCGCATCCTTCTGCATAGAAAACATCGATTATTGGTGATTGAGCTTCGTTTGTCCATTTTTACACTATTTATCAAAATCCTTTTATTCTTTAGACTTATAATGCAGAAAAGGTTAGGAAATTTATTAGAAAACCACTAGATTATTATTCAAAAAGCGTACCTTCCAAGCGCTCCACAGTAGGTAAAACAACATTACAGAATAAATGGGTTTACAAGTTTAAGGAAGAAGATGGAGGTAGAAAAAGGTATAAAGCTAGACTTGTGGTGAAAGGGTTTGCACAAAAAAAAGGTATAGACTTTGATGAGATATTTTCTACTATTGTTAAAATGACTTTGATCAAAACTATTTTAAGTCTAGTAGCAGCTGAAGATTTGCATCTTGAGCAGTTAGATGTAAAGACAACCTTTCTCCATGGGGATTTGGAGGAAGAGATATATATGCAGTAGCCACAGTGATATAAGGTAAAAGGGAATGAGAAACTAGTGTGCAAGTTGAAGAAGAGCTTGTATGGCTTAAAACAGGCTCCAAGGCAGTGGTATCTAAAATTTGACAGGTTTATGTTTGAACAAGGTTATACTAGATGTTACTCTGATTATTGTGTTTATCTCAAAAGGAAAAATGATGGCAGTTATATTATATTGTTATTGTATGTAGATGACATGCTTGTTGCAGGTTCTAACATGCAAGGAATAAATGTGCTCAACAAAATATTGGAAAACTCATTTTCAATGAATGATTTGGGTGTTGCAAAACAAATCCTTGGTATGAGAATAACTAGAGACAAGAAGAATCACAAATTAACATTGTCTCAAACTGAGTACATAGAAAAGGTGTTGAAAAGGTTTAATATGCAGAATGAAAAACTAGTTAGTATACCTTTGGCTAGCCATTTCAAATTAAGTAAGGAGGAGTGTCCCAAGGCTCAGGAAGAAATGGTTCATATGTCTAAACTTCCATATGCATCAGCAGTTGGAAGCTTAATGTACGCAATGGTCTGCACAAGGCCTGATATTGCAAATACAGTGGGAGTTGTAAGCAGGTACATGAACAATCTAGGAAAAGAACATTGGATGGTGGTGAAGTGGATTCTTACATATTTGAGAGGTACCACAAATCAAGAATTATGCTTTGGTGGTTTAAACATTGCTCTACAGGGATATGTTGATGCAGATATGGCGGGTGATAGAGATAACAGGAGGAGCACAACAGGGTATGTCTTTACTGTAGGTGGAATAACTGTTAGTTGGGTCTCAAAACTGCAAAGTGTTGTTGCATTCTCGACAACAGAAGCAGAGTATGTTGCTGCTACAGAGGCTAGTAAAGAAATGATTTTGTTACAAAGGTTTTTGGATGAATTGGGTAAGAAGCAGGAGTTGGGCAAGTTATACAGTGATAGCTAGAGTGCCATACATCTTGCAAATAACTCTACATTTCATTCCAATTCTAAATGTATACAACTCAAGTACCATTTCATATGGTCAGCGTTGGAAGATGGATAGTTGAAGTTGGAAAAGATACACACTAGCCAGAATCCTGCAAATATGTTAGCAAAAGTTGTAACGAGGGAGAAACTAAGAATTTGCTCAGTTTCAATTGGTCTTCAAGCATGATGAAGAAGATGAGAAACAACTAGGTCCAAAGTGGAGTCGTTGTTTAGCAAATGAAGCAGCAGTGGAGTTTCTATAATCAGTCTCTAAGTGGGAGATTATTGGGTGTGGAGCTTGATTATCTTCTGTATTCAAAGGTATTGCCACATTAGATGCCAGTTCCACCCATAAAATATTCGCTGCAGGGGGGGTCCAGGGGGGACAGTTGCGACCTTTGGGAGCCCCCCCTAGCAGGGGGATCGGGGGCAGCGCCCCCAAAGCTAAGAAGAGATGGAAAATGCCTTGTAAAATGTTGTAATTTCATAGTCAATTTGGGCCGTTCATTAGGCAGAGATCTGGCGGTAGAAGTTATGTTTAATTTAGGGTTTTTACCCTAGAAGGAAACCCCTTGCTATATATGATGGAATTGTATTGCGTCTATGTTTATCTATATTCTGAGTGAGGAAGAGAGAGGAGATTGCGAGCGAAGAGGGAATTATAGTGGATCTGTTGTAGGTTGTATCTCTTCAGTTTGTTGGATAATATAAAAGGAAGGATTGGCTATTTCTCTGTGGACGTAGCCCAAACTAGGTGAACCACATATATCTGTGTCTCTCTTGTTTTATCCGCTTTCTGCGTTTATATTTTTGCAATATTTTATGTATTCCATTGCTCTGTAATATATAATTTTCTAACAACGCCATGATCTGTCTTCGACTGAGGCAATATGCAACATTATTGGTGCTGCCCTTCTTATACTTGATATTCAAATATAATTATTATAGGTATGTGGACGATTTCTAATGGTGATCATTCTACAACCTCCCTTGCATCTGTATGAAATACAAAGGTCAGTGGTCTATGTGCATGACTATTTCCTTCCCCAAAATGTAATGCTTCCATTGTCGGCAGGCATGCATAATGGAATACATCTCTTTTTCATAAGTGGGATAATTCTGGACTGTGTTTGAAGGTGTCTCACTGTGATATGCCACTGGATGCCCGTGTTGAGTAAGGACTGGCCCAATAACATAGTCAGAGGCATCTTTCTCGATCTCAAATGGTTGTTGCAAGTCTGGTAATGCGAGCACTAGTTCTTAGTAGAGGCAATGTTTCAACTCTGTGAATGCCTTCTGTTGAGATTCAAACCAAAAGAACTTTTCTTTCGCTCTTACCTTGGTGACTTGACTCAAGGGCCAAGTGATATGAGAAAATCCCAACACAAACCTGCAGTAGAAGTTGGCAAGACACAGAAAGCTACAGAGCTCTATCAGAGTGGTTGGAGATGGCCAATCTTAAATGACTTGGATCTTGGCTGGATCCATATGCACCCACCATTCATCAATAATGTATCCCAGATAATGAACTTGGGTCATGCCGAAAGTTCATTTCTCCAAATTGACACATAACTTGTGTTGCCGCAGTGTTTGGAGAACCTGTCGGATGTGGTGGAGGTGCTCTTCCCAACTCTAGCTGAAGATCAGGATGTCATCCAAGTATACCACTACAAATGAGTTGGTGAATGGCCGCAAGATGTAATCCATTAGCCTCATGAAGGTTGCAGAAGCATTCGTCGACCCAAAAGGCATAACCGACCATTCGAAAAGGCCGTCCTTGGCTTTGAAGGTAGTTTTCCACACATCAGAGGGTTCGATTGGTACCTAGCGATATCCTGACTTCAAATCGATCTTGGTGAAATATTTTCCCCCTTTAGTTGGTCTAGAAGGTCATCAATTCGTGGGATTAGGTACCTATTCCAAACAATGATCTTGTTCAGCGCCTGATAGTCAATATAGAGTCTCCAAGTCCTGTCCTTCTTTTGTACCAACACGATCGGGCTCCCACAGGGGCATGAACCTGGTCGGATGTGACCTTTCTATAGCAGCTCTTGAATCTACCTCTTGATTTCATCGTTCTCCAGAATGGAGCATTGATAGCTTGGTGCATTGGGTAGTGATGCACTAGGGGTTAGATCAATGGAGTGCTTGACCCGACAGTGTAGAGGAACCCCTGCGGGGGAGGTGAACATGTCCTTGTACTCCTCCACGACCTTGTCCATCTGTATTTGTCATGTGAAGGGGCCCTGTCTGGAGGTTTTCACCACTGTCTTCTTCTTTCCTTGAGGGTGTATCGTGAGGAAAACAAATTTCCCAATTTTGGAAATCAGCTTACTGCATTGTTTTGCAGTAACCAAAGAGATGGCGGTAGGCGATGCTACCTCCGGTATTCTGTACAACTTATTTCCCAAAGTAACAATAACAGAACGAGGCCTTGACTCATAGACAACATGTCGCTTCCACAAGTATGTTTGGCCTAATAATACATCACAATTATCAATGCGGTCAATGTCACACAATACCTCATCAGTGAAGGGATTGATGTTGTATGGAAGGCGACACTGCTAGCTCATGCTAAGATCCTATCCTTGGTGAAGCCACCCGATGGTGTACACTTGTGGATGTGTTATGGTCGATAAGCCCAACCGCTTCATGACCTCTGTCGAAATGAGGTTCTTTTGGATCCCGCTATCAACAATGAACTTTAGTGGGGAGCCCTTTACCCACATCCAAGAGTGGAAGAGGCACTCCTCCTCCTCTAGATCTCCGGGTTCCTCATTTTGGATCTTTGTGGTGGCAACTATGGTGTTGGGCTCCGCATCGATAATTTTCTTCCCTTTGTCATTCCCCTTATTAGGTTCTAACTTAGAGTTGAAACATGCATCTAATTCCGAAGATTTTAGCTAGGGCACTAGTCAGTGCTTGGCCCGACACTCACTTGTGTTGTGAGTGGAGCTCTTATGGAACTCACACCACTTTCCCATGTCCTTCAACTTTGTGGTGTTGTTCTTTTCTTGTGCCTTTGGTGGGTTGTCTTGGGTCACCCTTCCTTGGCTTTATCCTTTGTTCAGCGATTTGGGGGGCACCTTTCCCTTGCTTCAGATTTGCAAATCCAAAATCTCACTTCTTTTGTTTAAACTTCTACTCAATCTTGATAGCATATTGATACTCCCTGTCGAGCAAGGAGATGTCTAAGAACTCCATCTAATCCTGGATTTACCTGTGTAGGTAGCCATGGTATTTTAGTACTAAAATGCAGCTCAGAATCCTTGATACCCAACTTTGTACGAAGGGTATGAAAAATGTTGCTAAACTCTGGGACGTCTTGGTCCCTTCCCTACCACAACGTGGTCCTCTTTATGTATTTATGCTCATAGCGTCTGACAGGTTAGTACTGTTCCTTGATGGAATTTTGGAATGAATTCCAAGTGGGTGTAGCTAAAAACAGTAAGGTCATACTTTCATCCTTCTACTCGTAGTAGGTTTCCCACCAATCCTTGACGTGGGGGGTGGATTTGAGAAGAGCGAAAGTAATATTTTCCTAGCTTGAAAAATCATGAAAAGAAAAATACCATTTTAGTAGATTTAACCATTTATCTACAGCATTTGCATCTATCTGACCCCCTATATGGGAACGTCAAAGTTAACTTGTACCTTAAAGGGTGTGGTGGATCCAAAGTAGCTGTTGGAAGTAGATGTGTTTCCCCTGGGCAACCGCTGAAGGATCTAGGCAAAGTTATCCATCATCGCATTCCTTTGTCATTCGAGGGCCTCTTCGAGCAAGATTTTGATAGGATATCCTACCCCCTCATCTTTCTTTTCATCTGCCATGGGAGGCCATTAGGATTTGTGAGGCTGGTCTTGCAAAGGTTTTACCAATTCAAGCCCTAATTCCTTATATCCCAACCTCGTCGGGGACATGCAAAGAAAAATAAACAAAGAGCAGACCGCTCTGATACCACTGATCTAGATTTAAATAGGAACATAAAAAATTATAGAGATAACCATAAATATAGAGATGCAAAAAAAATAATACTTCATTTCATTAATGTAAAATATTGAAATATGCTTACAAACAGAAATGGAAATAAACTAGCTCGGGCAATGGTAGCTTATCTCTAAGGAGAGATGTGGCTGCTACATTCCTCTGTACTATCTTACAATGAAGTTTTTAAGGCCTATTTATTGTTGAGAAACAATGGAAAACCCTAGAAATCCAAAAACCTAACCGTAGGAGATGAAGTGCCAAGCTATGGGCCCAGTTTGGGTAAATTGGTACATTAACTACCCGGGTTCGTAATTTTGGCATACGATCTCCGTTTGACGTGCACAATACCTCGTTAGAAATATCTATCTAAGAACCACAAATTTTGAGTGAGAAACATTGGTACATGAACCCATGTTGTTCTAGTTTTCCAAAAAAACATCGTTTAGGGCCTCAAAAAGGCTCCGAAAGTTCACGACCCAAAAACTTAGTAAAAATATTAAATTGTGCTACAATTAAGGAAATTGAAAAACTAAAAGAAACAATGGTTGGGATCCAAGTGGAATTGGTGGGTGGCCACCAATTATCCACCTGGATCAATGGCCCAGTCAATTTCCAGGAGCACAGGGTATGGATTACTATCATCAATGATATTTATCACTTCAAAGTCAGCCATCACGCTCGCACCTTCTATATCAATTGTTACTCCATATAGTCATCCCATAGGAATGATCTTCTGTTGGTTTTCCATTCGGAGCTAGATCAGAGACCAATGCAGCATATGTCTCCCCATTCTTTCCCATGTTTGTTTTGGAAAAAATGTTCGCATGGGACCCAGATCCAAGATGACTTGGACCATCTCATAATCTCATATGTGTGTGGTGAGGCTCATCTCGTGCCCTGTTCTAGCCTTATGTTTGCTAATTTTTCTATCTACTTGGTGTCCATCAAGGGCTTTCTCTTTGCTGCCGCATTTGTTTATTAACACCTATAGGCCTTTCACAACGTTTCTATCATGTAGATCTCCAATAACGTGGTAAGCACAAAGGGATCGATCTCTACAGGCATGCGGTGTCTTGCATCTTGTCTTGACTTCATGAGGTGGATGCCTCAACGAAGCTTTTATTAGCAATCATAAATGTTTCCTTCGCACGCTCCAGATCTAAACCAACTTCATTTTCTGGGGCCTTGCAGACCCATTTGTCCTCTTCAAGATGTTTCCCCTTATCATCATGAGTCGTTATTCTGCTCCTCAACACTATATTCACACTCTGATCCTCTTCGCGGGGCTCATCTCTCATCATTTGTAAGTTCTGCATAGGATGCACTTTCTTTTCTTTCATTTTGGCTATCAGCACTTGGCATTCCTCTATAGTATGGTCAAATTGACTACAATATTGACATGACGGGCGTGTTTGATTCTGGAATTCTTGCACATAGTGCCCTAGCATTCCACAGTTGTAGCAGATAACCTGACCGTGACCTCTACGAGTTCCTCCTCCTCTGCGGCCTCATCCTCTTCCCCGATAACCTCTGTGTGCTCCTCCAATGCTCTGCTCAGGAGGCTGAGTTTCTGCTTACATTCGATATCTAGGTGTTCTTTCCATCATCAACTCATAGCTACGACAATGGCCCTCAGCATCGCCCACTGATTTGCAGAAGTCACAAAACAACTCTTGGGGTGTCTTAACAATTTTTTGAAGCAAATGACAATTATCTGTTGCATGTTTTGCAAAACCCTTACAAATAATGCACCACAACGTAGCTCCCATGCTCGGCCCTGCTAGGGCTTCTGGCTTCAAGGGGATTGGTCCCCCTCCTGTAATGTAATTCGCGAATACGGGACAATGGTCTTTATCATGCCCTTGGCTTTTACACTCAAACACCATACTCCCACATGCACATCTAGTTTAGTCTCGTTGTCTTTCTTCAAGATTTGCAACTCTAAGTAGAGGCTCTATAACTGAGAGTGAATCTGTTGTATCGCCAAGGTCGCATCTTGAATGGGTGTTGCATGAAATATCATCATAATCTCCAAGGCTTCCGCATGTGTTCCTATCTTCTATTGTGACAGAGCAATCCTCAGGTGGGGTAGAAGTGAAGCTATAAACCATTCGCAATATTGACCATTTTTAAGTTGCATGTCAGCTTCTCGAATCAAACATATCAACCTTCGATCTAATTACCAAGGTGTCTCATCAACCCTCATCATGATTCCCTTAAATCCAGCTATTGACTACGGGTTAGAGTTAGGCTTACTAAACTCTTTGTTTAAAGAAGCATTAGTATCTGCTAGCGATGCCAGAGGATTATTAGAACAATACTTAATGTACCAAGTCAGCGCGCGATCCCGCAAAGCGGTAACCAATTGTGCCTGCTTTATATTTTCATTAGTAATTTGTTGCGTTGTCCACACAACATTCACAATAAACCAAAACTGCTCTATGTCTTCACTCCCTATTCCTTTGAAAATCAGCAGCTTCACAGTGTTCGCCATTTTGGATGGTGATGGTGTTGCTGGAAGTGTGGGGGAAGGTGTATATGGTGGAGGTGGAGGTGGAGGTGGACTAGATGGATGACTTATTCGAGGGAACCCCTAAGTGGTTAGCCGAATAACACTTCACGGCGGAGTCCGTTCTGCCCCTTCATCGTCACTTACAGGAGGTCCAATCAGAGGACTATACTCCGATGCTACTCTTTCATGATCTCTAAATAATCATCCACTTCAATTATATACGAACATAAAGGTAATGGCATAACCCGTTTTTCACACAACAACATTTTAATCCAAGTATTCAATGATCTTAAATAGTTACCTCGCGATCCCTTGAAAAAACTTTGCTCCACTTCATTGTAGCTAATCAAGGTATCATGCGCAAACTCTGTAACAAATCCTCCTATAATTCGATCGAGTCACTGATCAACAACCTGTGTGATCTGGTTTTCAGAGGATTCTAATCGTTGCACTAATTCAGGGGCCCAAACTATTGGGTATCAAGCTTCCACCTTCCTTAGATGGCTATCAATTTGGCTAACCACTCATATAGTTCAATGGGAAAAGTACAGGAGAATATCTTGTGTATCTTCGTGTACAAGTACATGTTCAACCACTGTTCCTTTGATAAGCGCGGATTCCTATTTTCCTGCTCCGCAAATTTGTGAATTTTTCTACCCCAACACTTTTGAATTTATTTCTTTGTCAGGTTCTAGTGATGTGACATCAGACATCTCCTACAAGCAGATCATGGTCCCGACAACAGAACCATTTGCTTACTTAGGGGGTCCTGACCCAGGTTCGGAGTAGTTGTGCCAACCAACAAATCCCTACACTACTGGCCCTTTTGGAAACAACCCTTGTAGTGCAAGCTACATTCTCACCTGAAGCAGAATGGGGGGATCCCAGAGAGGAGTATGATTTCTTTTAACACCCTACATCTACCTTCGCGTAGATCTATAAGCCCCTAGGGCTTAGTACTGCAACTCTGTTTAGATAACCTTTAGACCTTCTCGAAGGTCTACGATTAGTCTTTACAGACCCTTAACATTTAGTTTATCTAGTTATGCACACGAGAAAATAACCCTAAATTAGTGTTCACACAGATCTACTTAGTTTATTATTAAGCATTAGATAATTCGTCAAAGTCTTCGTGAAATTACATAAACACGCATGCCTACATCATCTAACAGTTATTCATATAATTGCGCATCATTAAATAAATATTTCATAAATTCATTATTCATCCACATCATATACTGTAAACATAAGTAAACGGAGATAAACAAATATACACAATATTTCTTCAGTAATTTTATCTTCAATTCAACTTTACAAACTCAAAACTACCCTGCGCACTCAACTGTAGGGTTTCGCACATTCAGTTGCGGACTCTACCTAGGCCTTTACGCACTCAGCTGCAGAGCCTTTCTTCTACTATCTGACCCAATTCCTTGCCCTAAAACTTCTCTTCTATTGACCCATTACATCCATCAATATCTAAGATGTCTCTTATACTCTCTAAGACACACCTATTTATAGCCTTTTTCATACAATCCAATGGTACGCAGACCATGGGTGGATCTCAAAATAGACTCAACTTTTACATAAAAAAGAGGCTAAAACCCCTTTGACACCTAATCCTTTATGTGCTCCGCATCCAAAAATCGCGGAGACTTTACATTACTTACAAAAGTACATCAAAACTTGGGTTATTTTAACTCCAAAACTAGCCAAGGGGACCTCATCCCAAGAATTGATTAGTATAGTCACATGCACAAGTGTCGTGAATGATAGTAACATGTAGTTGTATGCATTTATTTTTTGTTTTATGTTTTTTAACTTGATGATCATGTTATATGTTGTTGACGGGTATGCTATAGGTTAACTTGTTGTTGTTATATGATAGTTAGCTTGATAACTAGGTCACATGTTGTTGATGAGCATGTTATATGCTAACTGATTGTTGTTATATGTTAGTTAACTTGACGATTAGGGTTATAACATTAATATTTAGATGTTATATGTATCATGCTAAAATTGGATTGGACTATGCAGATGGTTATGGTTACGATATTCAGGTATGAGCCAACATATTTATGATGACTTTGCACATGTGGTTGTTATGCATGAACGATAAGTTCTTATGAGTTTATCATGAGAACATGTTAGTTAGTCAGTGTTATGGATACCATGATCTTATTTATGTTTGAGTTGACATGTTGTAAAGTTATATCTTGCTAACTATATTGATTGTGCAGATAAGATAGCCCCCCTAAGATACATTAAGGTATGAGTTTTCTTATGTCCTCTATTTAGTGTTTGAATGTTTGAATATGTTGTATATTTGGTGTCTGAGTGTTTGGTATCTATTATGTCATCTAGTTGATTTATTTAACATTGTATGTTTGCAAGTTAGTTGAATGTTTGATGAATTTCATAGTATGAGTATGTGTTTATAAGGTTCTTTGCCAAAATGATATTGTTTTAAAGGAATTGTACTAACACATATGTGTCGATATAGTTGATATGTACTTGAGTATAGTAGGTGAAGTTGTAGCATTTTGTCTAATAACTCTGAGTTGACTATGGATTATGATGTGATTGTTAGTCTTGGTAAAGGTTGATTTAAAATTGATTGATATGATTGTCTTGATATTTGGAACATGTGGTTGACATGTGTGAGCAGTTGCAGGAAACATGTTTGGTATTAGTATGACAAGGTAATAGTTGATATGTTTATATAACTAATAGTTGGGTGATGTGACAAGGCATAGTAACCTCGATTGCAACAAGGTAGAAAGGTAAAAGAAAGGAATTAGTCAAGAATTCCTTTGGCTATGTTTGGAAACCCTAATTCCCAATGAATGAGTACTTTGCATACATGAAGTCTTCTTAACCATTTATAAATATTACCAATGAATATTTATAAGCACGGGTTTATAGGTTAAGCATTATGTTTCTACGTAACGTTTTGATCACATTGAGTTTGGTTAATTTGATTAATATTATAAACCATAGGATTAATATTAAATACAAGATTATAAACCGTAATATTACACCGTATTTTTTAAATATCACAATGCGACATTGAAAAAATTACAAATGTAACATTGTGACAATGGTTCTCAGATTGATTTTCATAATAAAATAATGTTTATCACAATCTAACGTTGAATAAAACTTTGTACCAAATATTAGTTATAATATTAAATCTTAATATTAAATTTATGAAAATGTACTACTCTTTAAATTTATAATCATTGGTAAAAAATATTTTTATCATTTGAACCAATAAAAAAAGTTTATACAGGTTTTTATTTAAGACCATTATATTTTAACTCTAAAATTGAAATTTCAACCTTATGCTATATTAATATCACCCATCACTTTCACTCAAATTTGTTGTAGCCTTGAGAGTTTGGAAAACCCACTAAAATTTGATGTGTTTGTGCATATTAAGAGTATAATGTTAACATTATAGTGTTATGAAATGTTATTCGGATTTAGCTTATTTGTGTTGAATTATTTTTGGTACTTAAAGTTTATAAGAGATGTATATGCTTTGAATTTTATTTTTTATTTTTTTTCTATTTCTTACAAGAAAGTATATTGTTCTTAAAATTGTTATAGATCAATATATTTTTTTTGGATTTATATTTTTTTAGTTCTTTTTTTTTTTAAATTTAATGTGAATTTAATTTTTTATTTAAAAATATCTATTTTAATCATGGATCTAACATGAGCCAGGAGGGATCAAATTTCTTCATGTGGAAACTTATTTTAGAGTACAAAAAGTAATGTGTAATTTTTTATTGTTATATTTTTAAATTTAATGTGAATTTCAATTTTTTATTTAAAAATATCCATCTTAACCATGGATATAACAGGGGCCGATAAGGATCAAATTTCTTCATGTGGAAACTTATTTTAGAGTACAAAACCTAATGTGTAATTTTTTATTGTTATAGAGATTACATAACATGCACGCTGAGTCATTTTATCAACCCACATTAAATTGGTTTTTTTTGTTATTATTATATTTTTAAATATTTTTCAATATTAATTCAATTAAAATATTATTCCATCTCTAGTTGATATTTTATTTTATCTACCAATAAATACTTTTTTTGGATTTTTTTCTAAATATAAAGTATATAAGTGATATCACTGTAAAATATTTTGAAAAAGGTAAGGTATAACCATATATATATATTATACTTAATATTATATTATATAATATAATATACTTAATGAAATTATATAAAGTATATACACTAACTAAATATCTATACATCAGTGCCATTACTTTGAGAAATATTTATTTTATTTTAGATGGAAAAATACTTCAACATGGCTTTACATTAACTCTACAAAAATTCCACTAAACTGTTAAAATAAACCTTTGACTCAAAATAGATTAAATTATAACACAATTAAAAATTTCCACTATTGTTAATTCATGAACTATGTTTAAATTTATTATATATCATCGATTATTATTATAATAAATAATGTATCTAAATCATTAATAAAATAATTAATTTCAATAACCTAAAAAATAATAAAATTAACCATTTAGAAAATTGACCAGGATTAACCATATTTAGAATCCCAAACATATAAAAAAATATTTTTCCGAATTTAAATAATTAATTTTAACCATCTAAAAAAATGACCAAAATTAACCATGCAGAAAATTAACCAGAATTAACCATGTTTAAAATCCCATTCATCAAAATAGATCTACTAAAAAACGATTTCTTACAGCAAAATGAAACACAAACGAAAATGAACAATCAGAATCTAAAATCATTACAGGAGTTTTCCGGGTATGTAAACACAGCTCATTTACAATGAAAATTCCAGAATAAGTTTAAATTTAATGGAAATGGTAGTTTGTAATAATGGCAAACATTAAAGATTTTTGATGAAGAGGAAAGTTTTAATAAATTTAGGGAAAATTGAAAACCTATACAACAAGCTATTCACGATGAGAATCACAACAAAAAATCAAACAAAACAATAATTTGCAATAATTGCAAATAATAAAGATTTTTTAAAGCGTTTGGCGAAGAGTAAATATTTTGATAAACTTGAAAATTTTATAAAACAAATAATTCCTGTATGCTACAAGCAATTCACAGTGGAACAACTAAAATCCAAGAAAATAAGTTGTTTGCAATAATTATAAACAATAAAGAATTATTTAAGCTTTTGGGGAAGAGTAGAGATTTTAATAAACTTTTGAAAATTTGTAAAGCAAACAATGTCTTATGTGACAAACAATTTACCATGGGAATTCTAGTAAGAATTGAAAAGTAGTGGTTTTGCAATAATGGTAAACAATAAATATATATTTAAGCTTTTGGTGAAGTGTATATATATTTTACATTTAACGAATTTGTAGATTAAAATTTAAAATATAACTTATAGAAAAAATTCAAACCAAATTACAATTTTTAATGAAGGAATATCTTTTTAACATCAAGGAACGGTATTCCTAGATCAATTAGGATGAAAATATGCAGACGATTTCTAAACCTTAATAATAAATAGTTGTTATAGCTCCAAATCTCACCAGTATGGTTTGTGATGTTTCAGCCATGCCCTAGGGCAACCCCTCCTTCCAGACCTGGTCATATATCTAAAAAACAGTGTTTTATTCCCTGTACGCGACATTTCCCTGAGTTAAACGCGTGTATACGCGGGTTCATACATACCTAACCCACGTATATGTATTAAAACACTTCAAAAAATATAAAACTCCTTATTTTCGGGCGGAGATCGCGGGTTTTACCTGCTGATCACCTGTTAGTGCCCGTGGCCTCAACTGTCCCCAACCAATTCCTAACTAAAAAATACTTTGGAATTGGTATAAAAAGACACCAAAGGGAAGGCCTAAGGGAGGAGAGAAGAGAGAGAAAGGTTATTATACTGAGATTTCCCCCTGATCAGGTCTGAAGACCCTTGTGCCTTCTGCACTTCCCCCATATTGTACAGGAAACCCTTGTTTCCTTGTGAATTGATGTTCATCCCTTAGTCATGACATCTTGGAGTGAGTATTGGAAGGAGACCTACTAGAAGCTTGAGGCGGGACAGATCCAGAAGGAGGCTGAGCTTTGAGCATGCAGAAGTGGTTCAGGTGATATTGCTCTTTTTTGTACTATTCTATTTGTCTAATAAAGAAACACATCTTGTTCCCGATATGCTTCTTTCTTTATGTTAATGATGTTCATGTTTGAATTTCATGTATGAATGGATGTCTAAAAGTTGATAACTAACTCCTTTCTTGTATAACATAAAGATGATTTTCATGTGAATCTTTGTCCATATACTGCTGCATTCCTTGGAATTGTTGTTTTTGTAGGGCAAAGGAGCGCAAGGGATGTGAAGAAGGGTTTGCACCCTTGAGGAACTACCCAAACGTAGGACCTGAGGTATGTCCTTCTCACCTTAGAAATAGCTTTTTCTAGCATAATGGTTGTGTTTGTGCATGTTTCTTGATTTAGACAACTTTCAGTCTGCTAGGGTTCCACCCAAGAGCCTTAGGGGATAAAATCCCACAACACAAATGAGACTGACACTTGCTCCTTTATGCTACCTTGTGGGCATACCAAACCTGAGTTAGGACTACTACTAGATTCACACCCTTCCAGTTGGTCTATGGTTTGGAAGAAATCCTCCCCATCAAATGTGAAATTCCATCATTAAAACTAGATGTCGAACATCTTTCTGCCACTTTCGTAGAGGAGGAGAATCTTTTACATCTGAAGCGTTTGGTTGAAACTTTACACGATGCTTCTTTAGCCAATGAAGCTCATAAAATGTGCATCAAGGAACAATAGGAAAAGAATTTCAAGCCTCGTGTATTCTCAGAAGGAGACATGGTTCTCTTATATGACTAGGAGGCTGATAAGTTAGGTCAACGAAAGTTCCAACCCATGTGACTAGGTCCATACACTGTCAAGCGTCTCCTTGCAAAATGGGTCTATGGGTTATTAGAATCTGATGGAGTTCCATTGGTGCAGCCTGAGAAAGGGTTGTACCTCAAAAAATACTATGCTTCATCTCATGCATAACGCACTGTGTACATATTATCTATAAGTGTGTTAAGTGTGTTTGCAGTGTGCCTTTTAGATTTTCCCATAGTTTCTATTGATTAATTTTACGTTTGGTTTGCAGATGTCGACTTCTCTCAAACTGTACATTTGTTATGTCGATGGTGCTAGTCATAGTACTCAGAACCTATCTTTGCTTCAAATGGGGAGCTAGTGAGTATGCAATGGATTTTTCATTTGTTGCTCTACTAAAAACATCTCTGAGTATAGCATAGTGGTTGAGCTACTATCTAATGGTATTTATATGGTATCTTTCATTTAGTCATGAGGATTGAGTAACAACTCGTAGTACTACAACTTGCTAATATCTATTCAGTGAGAAATCCCTCCATCCTTCGAATGGTTTTGAGAGTGCGTCCTCTGGGAATAAATTTTTATTTCATATGATATGAACATATTTCTAGAAATCTAAACACATTAGCAGATGCGCTAGCTAATTAAATTTTAGATAGACTTTTGCAATGACTATAAATAAGCTTCAATTCATATCACACCATATTGAAATTACAATAGGAATTATGAAACATGTAAAATATATATATATATATATATTAAGTTTGGTTTTACAAAAATTTATGCCTCGAGACACATATGGCTACATTGCCCAAATGAAAAACTACATGCAGAGATATAAGTAAACAAATCAATGGTGCTCATTATAAAATGACACTACATGAGCTATCTTGTGTAGTAATCGACCAATACGGCTAGGCACTCTAATAGTGCATTGCTGAAGTCACATCAGAATCTGGTCAAACACGGTCTCATCAATTCTGTGTGTCAGTCCCTCCATGTGTCGTTCCACATTTGATATGATCTTAGCTACCTTAAGACCTTGTAGTACATCCGACCCTACTGCAACAACTTGTATTGGTTCCACTACCTCCTCATGTGGTTTTCTCTCTTCTCGATGAAGATATGAAGCACCCACTGGTCGAATTGGTTTGATATCTATATGTTCTACTTGCTACATGAAGGTTTGAGCTACTTGCCAATATCACGATGATGAACAAGATCGTTCTAAAAGGTAATTGGGTTACATCTTTTATGTTGATCTATCCATCCCTAGTTGGCTAGGCTCGAGGTCTATAATAGGTAGAAATATAATATTTCACTATCTCCCCACAACCTCTCCCACCTAGGAGAGAGATGGTGGAACCCCTTCTAAATAAACATGTCAGAAAGAAGATATATTCTACCTTTATCTCAAGCTTATGTTCCCCAAACCTGAATTATTTTGCCTAAGCACCCCATGAACGAACAAGATATTTCAATAATTCCATTTGTTACCTCATACCAAGAAGGCAAAAGAATTTTAACAATCCACAATTTTTTAGTGCCTAGATGGTAGAAATTTCATTTGTTACATTTAAATGATGTTCCTCATGCTCTATTTCTCTCAAAATGAATGTAATTTTGTACTAATGAATGCCTAAAACATCAACCAGAGATTCATTAGGTTCCTTTTCATGCAAAAAACGTGACAAAAATTGAGGGAAAGTTGATAAACAACTTAGAATTTTGCCCACAATGCAACCCTGTAGGGCATGACAGAGCATGACACCTCTCCTAGTAGTGATAATCTTCCTAGGTGCAACACACCTTTCGATTCTCGAGGGGTGTGTTGGTCCTAGGACATATCTTTGAACCCCAGGATCCTCAAAACCTAAAACAAATTACATGAAATCACAAAAATGGACAGCAAAAATAAAGATAAGGGTTTTAGTTCCTACCTATAAGCGATGGTACTCGAAAGGGTCCACCAAATTGGCCACAATCAGCTATAGAACAGTGAGGGAAAAAGAGCTCAAAATTCTCATTGTTGAAGGTAAATATGAAATGGCCAAAATGAATAGTCTTTTTGATTCATTTCTCACATTATTTTATTCATATTTAATGTCACGGCCTAGATATGCTTCATTTTTACTATGAAACATGTATGTTTAATCCTTCTTGTGATGTTTTAAGTGGGTGGACATTTGTTGACAAGTTTTTTTATCATGCTTAAACATGATATTTTGACAAAAGAGAATACTTTTTTTCTCTTCTTTCAAGCTTTGAAAACCTACGAAAAAAGAACCCCTTGGATTCCTCTTTCAACTCTTTTCAGACTCCCAAAATATGAAAAGATCGTTGAGCACTAGTATTTTTGAATTCTTAAAAGTAAATGAAAATATGACTACTCAGTATAAGTTTAACCCTTTTCCAGACTGAGATAGACTATTTAAGAAAAATGAATACCTTAGTTGAACATGTCTAAGAGGTTCTCTTGAGTAATTTTTTCTACCTTTTCGGACATGAGAGACTATCTATGAAAATGGACATCTTGAGTTTTCTTTCTCGCCTATTTTTCAAACTCTTTAAACATGAAAAATATGTTGAATTTTACCCTTGATGGACTCATTAAAACATCAAATATCAATGGACTTGTGAAACATGACAAGACCAAACCACTCCTTCTTAGGGTTCGTTAAATGCACTCGAAGGGATTCATCTAAAGGATGGAGTTATAGATCAAGCATATGTTCTTCTCAACCTTGTTAAAAAATATAGAGGTACTGACTAGTATGGTTTGGGAAATTGGGAAAATAGGGTATTACATTTGCTGATGGAAACAAGTCGCTCTTGAACACCACACTCTTCCACTTCATCTCTGTGGTTTTTAGTTTGGGTAATCTTCTTGTATTTTGGTTATGATACCATTTTCAAAGACTCCATTTTGGTTTTGGGTCAATGATGCAAACTTCATTCAATGTCACTATTGTGTTCAAGATAAGTCATTCACTTGATATCCGTTGCAATTTTCTTAGGCCTTCCTTCCATGTTTTCCTTTCTTGATCTTCTTCTGTTTCAACATCATGTCTTAGTCATGATACTAGTTTCATGTCGTTGATGGGGGATACATCAAGGACCTCCTAGGACGGGTCACCTCCTATCGACATCAACACGTTATCTAGGAGGTTTACCTAGAAACACCCTCTGGTACCTCGGTGCTTGCATACATCAATGGCAAGTTTCCTTACTATCGGTGACAAGTTTACATCAATTGCCTTTGATCGAAAGACTCTGTGTGGTGTTCGACATCAAATTAGTTATTTACACCATATAGATTATACTATAGTACCTTGAGAGCCATTAACATCATCAATCATTTCTCTTGCATTTGTTAATGGCTTACATCATTAAACGGTAATCAGATGATGTCTACCATGTTAAACCTTATCTCCTTGATTGACATGGTTAGACTCATATGTTGGTTCATCATGTAAAGGATATAGAAGACCCCAGATCTAGTTTCATCCATCCAGGCTGCGATTTCAGAAGTTATACATAGATCACAAAGTATGATGGCCATGATCATACAAACAGTCATCCAGTTATGGGTCCACCAGTTGTCATATGTGGATGCCTCTTTTGATCATTGTACACGTTATGTTAGCTTATGTGCTGAGTATGGGTATGCCTCCCTCAGCAACAAATATGTCATGATGAAAATGTATTGTAATAGATGAAGCTCGTTGATTGTTCTTGATCCCAAATTCTGACAAAGTAAATAACTTCAGTTATAAATTGTTATTTATGACTTTGCGCTTTAAGGGGATATTTTTTATATGCCATTTTGTCACATCAGATTAATGGCTTCCCTAATGGGGTCAATCAACATCTTATTCCCCCTTGTCATCATCTTACACAAAGCCCTAAGCATGCCTCTTTCATTCCCTAGAGTTTTTGCTTGAAATTATAGCATCTAAGCTAGTTTTATGACCAATGCACCCTTGCCTCTTGTTAGACAATGCTCACCTACAGGTTTCTCCACTATGGCCTATGTTGATAACCTACAGGTTGCTCCCCTTTTCACTTGCATTGGTTCTAGAAATTTTTGAAAAAGAGAGAAATTTCAGAAGTGTCTAGAATTTGCTACAACCATTTACCTTAGATAAAACATTTGAATCCTATCCTATCCTACTTTGGAGTTTCCATCCCTTATCGTTTGATCCCATCCTTCCATCAAAGTTGGATCTAAAACCTTTGGTTGGTAATTAGATAAGAACTCCCAACTTACCCCACTCCTCTATATATTTACAACCTTCCATATGCAAAGGGTTTGATTTTGCAGAGTGATTCTACCCTTATGTTGCTGTCACAATAGGTTTCATTTCACGCATTTGGGGTGATTGGAGGTGAACATTGTGACAAGGAAAGGACAAGTTAGCCTGGACGAGCTGTTTTACAATATCAACACCTATTTATGGTTGTAAACTCCTTCCATTTATATTAATGAAAATAATTTTTTGTTTTCATATATGTGATGTTGTTATTTCATGTATTTCAATACCATTTTAACCTATTTAATAGAGTATTTAGATGATACATAGATCTCATAGTTTCTTGGCTTGTGTTATCTAACTATGTGGGTTCTAATTTTGGCAATCAAAGATGGAGTTGGAGAATTTAAGATAAATAAGGGGTGAATCCCATGAAGGATTCTAGGTGGGCTTCATTCCATCATCTATTTACTTTAAGGAAATAATTGGGTTCCTTGTCTCTCTGTTGTTATAGGTTAGCCACCAAAACTAGGGGAGATACTTTTTTCCACAATCGTAAATCTCATATAACATGCTCCAACACTGTGTTTTTATCAGCAGATGTTGAAAGGATGCTCCAACACCCTAGCAGGTTCCAACATTCCCTAGCTCCACCCTACCACCTTGAAGTGTTTCATGTTCTAACTTGAAGGTGACTTCAATCACCTACCTAGAACCACCCAACCACCCTGAAAATGATAATAAATTAAACCAACTATTGTGGGTTCTCGTTCCAGGAAAAATGAACTGCTTACAATGACTATACTTCTACAAATTAATGTGGGATCTTGTACTACTAAAAATAATACACTTACAATAAACTCCTGCAATAATATGATAGTCAAATCCCAACAATTTAATCTTTGAAGAACCCTAACTTTGATTGAAACACTTAGTTGTTTATTATAGCAAAGTGTGTTGATGTTTCCAACTATGAGTGACAATTATGAAACTACTCAATAAATCCCCAACTTCCAGATCATGTTGTACAAAAACTACTGAATAGCATCATAGGTATAAAATACACCTCAAAAACACTTGTTTTCATCACTAATTGATGCATAGACTAGTGTTGCTCCAACCCTTCACTGAAACAAACTATCCTCAGTCCAATGTCTTGTTGAAAGATGAATCTTCAAATTAAGCCTTCAAAAAAATATACTATATTGTTACTACAAGAATTATAGTTTTTAATATCATTTATTGACAATTGCACCATCCTTCATGTCACTCTAATGAGTGTAATATTATAATGTTGCTTGAATTGTAGTGAACTGAGCCTAATTTCTTCAATAAGGTTGGCTTGATCTAGAGTTGTAGGTACTGATATAAAGACTTGTTTGAAATGATAATAGGATCCTAAATAAGAATTGTTCTCATAGTTTCAAGGACCATAGAGAACAGGACTTGAATCCAATCAATACCACCATGATTGCTTCATATTCACACTAAGATCCACCACATAATTTTCCAGTGCAACTTATGCTATGATGATCACATTTTCCTTTTGAACCTTCCTGCACCGATAACATGCCACAATAGGCTACATATATAATTAAATTCAGAAACCAACTTCAAGATGAACTTTGGATCATAGATGATAGTCTTGTATGCTTCACTTAACCAATTTCAATTTCTTCATGTAATTTTTGAGACTTTAGAGTGAATGACTTCATCGACTACCAAAATTTTCCCTTGATCATTCAAAATACAAACTTATTCTTTTATATATTGATGGCTAAAATAGGTGAGAAATATTCTTGTACCAAGGCATAGAGAAATAGTAACTAGATGATTCAAAATACTTTCTTTGTTGGTTAAGAAGAGAAAATACTACTCCACTTGGAATATCCAATCGATAGGATTAAGTTACGATACTTGAGGATCAATTTCTATTAATTCAATTAATTAATGAAGCATCCTTCAAAACCAAATAATCTTAGACAAGTATTATCACTTTAGAACTAGGCCATATGTGTGCCAACTTAGGTTACCATAGATCTAAAGACCTTAGAATAGGCCACAACCTTTTCAAGAATTATATGATGGTCTTGTCTAAAATAGAAGTCTCAATAAAATGTTGTAGAGATACACCCTTGCTTCAGAATTTGATGCCCTAGAGGGTCATGACCTGCTAAGAGAAATACCTTCCTTTTGCAAGAGAACCAACAAACCTAAAAAAAATATAAGAAAAATACCAAAATTTTGAAATGCCTCTCATCTAATGTGCCTTTTCTCCATGGGGCTGAGATAGTTTGAAAGTTAGATTACTCAGGAGATATTCATCGAGTTAATACATTTAGGGGATAGATCTAATCCATTTTTATATATTTTGGAGGGGCTCATAAGGACCAAGTAATTTATGATTTTGGAGGGAGAAACACAATTTAAAGTTTTGAATTTTAGTAGCTTGGAGCCCAATAAATGAGGTCATCTTCCCTTGGGGGTAAGAAATTGATTGTATTTGAAGCCAACGACCCCCTTATGGTTCATAAATTCAACTATCAACTTTGAGACCCTCCATAAAATATTTTGGCCATAGAATTTTGATGTCAACCTATTTTCATGATTGGAATAATATGTTGGAACTCGATGGGGTTCCATATCATCTCTCCTTTGGGGTTTTTTCCCACAATATGGGTCCTTCATATTCAAGCAAGGATAATTTTTAGACCATGATGGATCTCGTGGCATGCCATATACTGTCGAAATTAGTTGGATGAGAAGAATTTAAAAATGAATTCAAAATTGGAAAAGATATGATTTTCTATGCCATTTTGGTTAAAAAAAGCAAGGAATCTTCAAGTTTTTATTGCATTGATATCAATGAAAATGTGTTATAAAAAATCTCCCCATTTTTCATTTATGGAAACATATGTGCTCCGCTTACGATCATTACTCCCATTGACTACATGCCTCTTATCTTCCTATCCTGTCTTCTCTCCCCCTTTGACATTAATGGCAAAGGGCGACTCCCCCTAATAATATGCCTATTTTTATGTACCTTGAACCTACATCTTCTCTCACTGTCTCGATAGTTGAAGAAAAGGCATATCAATGTGAATTTGGAAGAATCCCAAGTTTCTTTCAAAGATACTCAAAAGTCTCATGTGGTAAAGCCTAAAGTTTTGGTGAAAATGTCAAGTATTTTCTCCTTTGCCCCAATATATTTGACCTTTGTGTTCCTCTCTGCAACTTGTTATTGAAAAAAATTATGCTTGATAGGAATGTGTTTTTTTTGAAATGCATGATAGGACTTTTGGAGATGCTTATGGCGTTAGTGTTGTTGCAAAACATCATAATGGGCTAATCAAATTTCACCTGAATATTCTTCAACATTTGTTTCATCTAGAGGACTTGAGTACAACATGTGGATGTTGCTATGTATTCTTCTTTTTTTTTTAACATGGAGATTGAAGACTGCTTCTTGCTCAACCATGTTACAAGGAAACCACCTAAGTAGAAATCTACTCCACTGGTGCTTTTACAATCATCAACACTACCTTCCAAATCTGCATTTGTGTAAGTTGTGATTATTAAATCATTTCCTTTTGGATATCATAGGCCAAAGTCTATTGTTACCTTGAGATATAGAAATATTATCTCCACTGCAACAACAAGGGATTCTTTCTTTGTTTCTTGGAAACATGCTACTTGTTCAACTGTTTGCATCACATCTACCCTGGAAGTTTTTACATATTGGAGACTTCCAATCATTTATATATACATCCTTTTGTTTGAATCTTTGGATAATCCATCTATGCTCAACTTGCAACCAATGACCATTGGGGTTCTAACTGATTTGCAGTCTTCCATCTAAAACCTTTTCAACATTTCTTGGATATACTTGGTTTGAAAGATAAATATGACCTTGTATTCCTGAGATATCTAAAGTGCCATGAATAAATTCAACTCACCAAGCAATGAAATCTCAAACTCACTTTGCATATTTAACAAAAACTTCTTACTTAAATTATCATCATCACTGCCAAAGATAATGTCATCCACATATACATCGATGATGGTCAAAATGTCTTGTTAAATTTTCACATAAAGCTTATTGTTAGCATTTCCTCTTTTGAAATCTTGTTTCTTCAAGTGCCTATCTAGGTAGGCATACCAAGATTTAGAAGCCTATTTGAGATTGTATAAAGCCTTCTTCAACCTGAAAACATAATCCTTCTTTTCAGTAAGAAAAAATCCTTTAGGTTGTTTTATGTAGAACTCTCCTTCCAATTATTTGTTAAGGAATGGTAACTTTGCATCCCTCTGATACACCTTGATACTTCTTGAAAAAGCATAAGATACGAACATCATGATGGCTTCCATTATGGAAAAGAGTCAAAATATCTCTTCGAAGTCTTTTCCCTCAACCTATGCATAACCTTTACATACCAATATATCCTTGTTCTTGGTAACATTTCCATCCTCATTCATCTTACTCATAAAAACCTATTTTGTTCCAATGACATTGTTTTCCTTTGGTCATGGAACCAATTCCCAAGTATCATCCTTTTCATTCTAACCCAATTCTTCATTCATAAATACTACTCAATGTTCATTGTGACTAGCCTCTTCAAAATTGCTAGGCTCATATGTGGCTAAGAGTGCAAGATGTGCTTGTTCTAATGTCTGTAGCTATCACTACCTTGTAGTTCCTATGCATTCATTGATGTCCCTAATGATATAGTTTGCAGGATGATTCTTTTGATACCATTTTTTGGGATTCTTATAAGGCTCTTCTGGTTCATTTCCTATCTCTTCCTGGTTGGAAGTTTTTTCCTTATTCCATTGCACTTTCTCTAAGTCTTCCCTTTTGAATTTTTTTGGATATGCTTCTTTTGTCTCTGGTTCACTTTCATATGATTTTCCTTGTTATACTTTGGCCCACAAGATTCATCAAATTTTACATTGATTCTTTCAACTATCTAGTTTAGTTTCTCACATAATATTTGTATGATTTATTTTTGCATTTGTAACCAACAAAAATGCCTTCATCTACTTCAAAGTCAAATTTTCTCGTCTTCTCGTCTTCCCTTTCTCTGTGGTATTTACTTCCAAATACTTTGAAGTGTTTGAAATTTTTTGTTCTTCTATTCCATAGTTCATATAGATTATTATCACAATTTCTTCTATGTAATCCTTTGTTCAGAATGCACATTGTTATATCTACTGCCTAAACCCAAAATTTGTTGTCTAATTGAGAATCATTTAGTATTGTTCTAGCCATATTTTCCACAGTTATTTTATTCCTTTCGATTACCCCATTTTGTTGAGGTGTCTTGGATGATAAGAACTACCCTATTATGCCATGTTCCTTGATGAAGTTTTGAAATTATTTGGATGTTAACTCACCTCCATTATCCAATATCAGAAATTAGATTTTCAAATGAGTTTCATTTTCAACCATTTCCTTGTAGATTTTGAAACATTCAAATCCTTCAAATGACTTATTTAGAAAACAAAACATTTTCATCCTGGTATAATCATAAATCGTTATAATGAAGTATTATTCACCATTTAGTCCCCTACCCTTCATTGGTCTACATAGATCAATATGTACCAACTCTAATGGTTTCTATATGGAGTGCTCCTTGGTCTTGAATTAAACTCTTATCTCTTTTCCATGCCTACAATGTTTACAGAAAATGCTAGTTGATTTTTAAATCTGTGTCATTTCTCTCACAACTTCCTTTTACTGATTCTCCCAAGGTTTTCAAGGTTTACGTGTCCCGTTCGTTTGTGTCAGATCCAACTTTGATCTTATTTTTCCAAGAAACAACCTTTGTTAATAGTAATTTCAAAATTGTATATGTTGTTTTGAGTCCTAGTTGTAGTAACCAGCAACTTAATAGATTTTTCTCTCCTTCTTTCACATTTCTTTGAGTCAAAGAGTAACATGTGTCCCTAATCACACATTTGAATTACGCTTAGTAGAATATGATTCATATTTTCTACGAGAAGAACATATTTTATTGTAACATCTTTTCCTCCAAGCTTGACTGTGTCTGTACCTATAACATTTGCAAATCCTTCATTTCCAAATGATATTGTTCCATATTTTCCTTCTTTCAGAGATATGAATTTTTTTCATATGCGTTGAGAAACCACTATCAAGATACTACACATTCTTATTTATTCTTCCAAAACTTTGGAGGAGCATTTTGATTTGGTTGTGATTCCCTTGGGGGAGTGGATAACCTAAAAATTTTAACCAAATGTCCAAAGTTGTTTAATTTATGGAATTCTACTTAATTTATTAAATATCCCAACCTGTTATATCGCTTCCTATGACCCTCTCGAGAATTTCTAGAGTAATATTTCTGAAAAACGTTCTATAATTTCTTTTGTTCTTATCATAGGCCTGGAAATTTACAACTTTGTGCCCAAAATTCCCACAAGAATAAAAAGCATGAAGAAATATGGTTTGATACCTAAGAGGGGGAGACCTTCTCCATGATACACTTCTCCAAGAAATTTCTTGTTGATTTTGTGTCTCTTGAACCTTTTGTTTTTTTGGGAAGCTTTCTTCCTTATTGATAGATCCTTTAGTAGTTTCTACATAAGTTTCCTATCCATATCTCCTTTCTGCGATGGAGGAGCTCAAGACTTTTATGAAAGTTTCCTTGTAGCCCAATCTTGTCTTGTCACTGTATGGCCTTTAACTATTAATGAGCTCATCCAAAGATTTGGAGCTATTTACAAAATTTTGTCGTACATTTCTCCTTTGTTCTTCCTTTCCTAGAGAGACTATCTCTACTTCTAGATATTCGCTATCCATGTTTCTTTCCTCCAACTCTCTTCTAAGTGATTCTTCAATTTGTTTTTCTTTTTCTAATTACACCTGAAGTCTAATGATGGTTTCAATTGATTCTTCATTCCTTTTACTGAGTTTTCTAGCATGTTATTTTTCTTCTTTTAGTTCGGCTTCTAAAAATTTGATGTTTCCTTTTTTAATCTTGAGATCCTTTATAACTCCGACAATCTCATATTGAAAATTTATATCATCAATTTATTCTTCATCTTCTTCTTCTTCTTCTGCTTCAGGATCTTCCTTCCTATTATCCCTAGCCATGAATAGCACTCTTCCTATGACATTCTCTTCGTCATTGTCACTTTCTTCTTCATCATCACAACAATTGGATCTTGGCCTTGATTCATGCTTGTTTTTTTTGGTCTTCTTGGATGCTATAAAATTTTCTTATCTGTTAGATGGATTTTCTTGTTTTGTTCTTATTTTGTAAGATGTAATTATTTCATGCAATTGGTCTATGGCGAGTTTTCTAAATCATCTTTTCCTTCTACCACAAACACTTTAGCATCGAAATTCATTGGAAGTTATCATAATACCTTTCAAAAAACTACCTTATTTTTCGTTGGTTCTCCCAATCCTTCTATGGAATTCACTATTTCATCAACTTAGAGAATTTAAGCTATAATTATTTCCTATTCGCTCATTTTCAGCTAATAAAATTGCCTTTGGTAGGTCTAGAGTTTGATCTCCTTTACATTCTTATATCATTCATATATTTTTAGAAAATTGTCCCAAATTTCTTTAATTAATTTGTAGTGCACCACTTTGACATATACATAATCTGATGCACCATTCAAGAGGAAATTTTTAGATTTACCATTGCTTTCATAGATCCTATGATTGTTTTCATCTTATGGAAAAGTCAAAGGTTCTTAGCATTCAATAAATAAATCATTCCAAACTTCAAATCCATTTGCTTGAAGATATGCTTTCATCCTTCCAGTCCAAAATTCATTTTTGTTCCCATTAAGCAATGGAATTCATGACTTGTTCCACTCCATGATCTCCTTCTAGTTGCTAAATTGCTAGTGAAGGAACATGCTCTAATACCAATTGTTGGAAGTAATGAGAAGAGAGTGAATCAATATTTGTTACCAATTAGTAAGTTATTTATATTTTCATAATTAATATTCAAGATCAATTCAACCATAAAATAAAAATAAGCGGTAGACACCAAAATTTTAGGTGGAAACAATTCCAGGAGAAAAGCCACCAAACACTCCTCTAATAATTTATGAGTACATGTATTCTTCAAATCCAACTGAAAAGTAAAACCCAAACTCCTTAGTACACTAGGAAAGTGTCCAATATTCCAACTCCAATTGGAAGGATGCTCCAACATTCTGGTTCTATCAACAGCTGATGAAAGGATGCTCCAAGACCCTAGCAAGCTCCATCTTTACCTATCTCCACCCTATGACCATGAAGCGTTCACAGGTTTCAACCTAAAGGTGACTTTAATCACCTACCTAGCACCACCTAGTCACCCTAAGAATGATAATAAATTAAACCAACTATTGTGGGCTCCCATACCATGGGAAATGACGCACTTACAATGAGTATACTTCTATAAATTAGTGCGGGCTCCTATACCAGGGACAATGAACCTCTTATAATGAAATCCTACAATAATATGAAAAAGAAATCCCAACAATGCAATCTTTGTGAAACCCTAACTTCAATTGAAACCCTTACTTGTCTGCTATACCCAAGTATGTTGATGTTTTTGTGTGTGAGTGAAAATTATGAAACTACTAAATAAATTCTTGACTTCTAGATCATGTTATACACCAACCACTTAATCACATCATGTGTATAAAATACACTTCAAAATCCCTTGATTGCACCATTGGCTAATGTACAGACTAGTGCTGCTCCAACCCTTCACTGAAACTGACTATATTTAATCCACTATCTTGTTGAGAGATGTATCTTCAAATTAATCCTTCAAATAAGGCTACTATACTATGGATACAAGAATCAACATTTGCAATATTGGTTTTTGACAATTTTACTAGTCTTCATGTCACTGTAATGAGTGTAAGATTAGACTATTGCTTGAATTGTAGTGAGGTCAGCCTAATTGTTTTAATAAGGTCAACCTGATTTGGAGTTGTTAGTACTAATATATATTTATGCTAGATTGAATACTTCTTTGAAATGAAAATAAGATCCTCAATAAGAAATGGAATGAAGTTTTAAGGACCGTAGAGAACAAGAATTGAATTCAATCAACACCATCATGATTGCTTTAGATTTTCACTGAGCTCCACCATAGAATTTTCTAACTGAGCTTAAGCTATGATGATCAAATTTTATTTTTGAACCTTATTGCATAGATAATATGCCACAAGAGGCTGAAAATCTAATGAAATTTAGAAACCAACTTCAAGATGAACTTTGGATCTTAGATGACAGTTTTGTATACTTCAATGAACCAATTGTAATTTCTTTAGTTAATGGTCACAACTTTAGAGTGAACGACCTTGTCCACTACCAAATTTTCCCTCAATAATTCAGAATACATACTTGGTATTTTCTAGAATAATGGCTAAAATAGGTGAGAAATAGTCATGTACCAAGTTGCAGATAAATAGGAAGTACATGTTTTAGAATAGTTTATTTTCTAGTTAAGAAGAGAAAATACTACTCTACTTGGAAGACCCACTCCATAGGATTAGGTTGTAGCACTTGACAATTAATTTGTGTTGATTCAATTGATTAATGAACACTCCTCCAAAACAAAACAAAAAAAACTTGGAAAAGTATTATCACTTCAAAACTAGGCCATGTGTGTGCTAACTAGGGTTACCACAGAGCTATAGACCTTAGAATAAGCTATAATATTTTCAAGAATTGGTTGGTAGTCCTGTATAAAAGAGAAGGCTCATTGAACTATTATAGAGATATGCCCTTGATTTAGACTTTAATGCTCTAAAGGGTTGAGAGTTTCTAAGAAAAATACATTCCTCTTGCAAGATAACCAGCGAACCTCAAAAAAAAAAAAAAAAATACTGAACTTTTGAAATGCCTCTTATCTGATGTTTCGTTTCTCCATAGGTCCAAGATAGTTTCAGATCAATATTACTGAAGAGATATTCATCGAGTTCATGCCTTTGGAGGAGAGATAAAATCCCTTTTTATATATTTTGGAGGGGCTAATAAGGACCAACTAATTTGCAATTTTGGAGGGAGAACCACAATATAATTTTTTTTATTTCAATAGCTTGGAGCCCAGGAAATAAGGTCATTGTTGGAAACAATGTTAATGCTGAAAAGGGGTAGCGAATCAGTATTAAGGCTAATTTTAACTTTTATTCCAATTTATATTTATTCATTTAAATTTGGAATCCTTTATATGAGAGAAACCATTAACAAACCATAAGAGAAGCCATATCAATAAACACAAGCATACACATCATGAGCAACAAACACATGAGACAAAGGTTTTACTTTGAAACCCTTTCATGAAAAAACCACCAAAGACTGTTGTTTTTATTGATGTAAAATAATATCACCTACTCTATTACATCTATCTGTTTGTGAGCCACCAGTCATAGGAAGCATCAACTCCCTTTGATTGTTTGGTAGCACCCACCACCAGGAAGCACCAACTCCCTCCTTTTAGAGACACCTAATCATCTTACCAGAAGCACCATGTGAAGCAACAAATTCACGAATTTGTTGTAAGCACCAACTTGCAAGTCTGTGGATTTATGAAAGAACCAACTTGTAGGAGGCACCAACCCCCAAGCTTTCTTCAGACACCCACTATAGATGGAAGAAAAAACTTCCTGTATGTAGGCTCCAACCCACATTCATAATAACTAATGTTCATTGTAATTGGCAACCTCTTCTTGTTTTTAACTAATTTATCCTCAAAAGCGTTTTGGCCCACACAACACTCTATCCTCTGCACACTATGCAACATCCTATTGTTATGCTTGATAGTCTATACCAATATGCAAGACTCTTTGTAATATTCCCACTCTACAACAACATCCTCACTAAGGATATTTTCTCTCAACCTTCTGCTCTTAACACATACAATCAACACTTAGCCCCTTCTGTTCCATAGGATCATCTTAGCCTCTCCTATTCATAAGGTCTTCTTTTCCTCACACACTGCAACATAGGGTTTTAGGGTCTCATTTCACTATATAGGCAGTCTCAACCACTTCTTTACAGGATAGGATCACTCGACCTTTCATCAACAACACACTCACACCCACAAATCTCTCCACACAGCTCACTGACAACTCTGTTGCATTCCCCCCAGTTACTCAACTGTAATCCTGAGTTTTTTTCCTCTCCTATGCTAGGAATGATGCTCTCTTTGATGACCATTATCCTTCAATTCACGCTGCCCAAGAGTACTCTTCCATTGATGTCCATCCTACTATTGCATTTGATACTTAAAATCTACCATTTACACTAACCAAGTGTACCTTTTCATGGATTCTCCATCCTAGAATCAAATTGACTGATCTTTTCAGCCACATTAAACATTGGGAATGGGATCCTAAGAGCTTCCATGTGGAGAAATGAATCCTCAGTCCACCTTCACACTCCAACGAGGCTCTCCATTCTTATTCATGGCTAACAGATCTTGACAGATACTTCAGCATGAATTCTCTATTCTTCATTTAATTCCATGAGGCGTGCATGGGATATCAGAGGTAGCTTATTTCAACTTCGAGATAGGCCCAAAATGCTTCTCTAAAAATCATGTTCCTCATCACCCTTGATTCAATGATCTTGAAACTCACCATTTATTCTAGTTTCCAAATCTCCTGCACACATTCACATTTTCTCTTAGCTATCGATCCATTCATCCTTCATACTCCTATGTATTCAATATCAGAGCCCAAACATTTCGTACCTTTATTAAGGTTGGACATTACCAAACCTTGGGATTCTAATTGGACTTTAGCCCCTTCTGATTCCCCCCTTATTGATTTTCTACCATGGGACTAGACATTGTGACTAGCATCTTCATACTCCTTTGTATTGTAGTTTCAGAGCTCCAACATATCGTAATTGTTTGTTAACATGAGCTTACTATATTACAAGATCTTGATTAGCCTTTAGCCCCTTTTTCTTTTCCCCTTCTTGTTTTTCCTCTATGGGATCAGGAGTTGTGACAAGAAGTAGAACACTTAGGTGCTAAGCCCTTCATGACCTGCTAGAGGCTTATCTCCTTGTGTTATCTCTCTTTTCCCTTGGTTCTTCAGGTTTTCACAACCAATACCAAACACATTAGATCTCCCAAGCATCAGAACTTTTCTCAAAATTCATTTATATCAGAGTTTTGAAATATCCAACCTCCAATATGCTCCATAGTGCTTAGGTGCTAAGCCTTCTCTACACCCTTGGTCTTTTGGATCTCTATTATCACCAAAAAAATGATCTCCTAGCCATTTCGAACTAGGTAGATCGAAATACACCATGTGGATTTAATTTTACCATAGTAAAATCACTTTTACTATGGAAAATAATTTAGTAAACCACTTTTATTAAATTATTTTCTGATTTAAATGAAAAAACCCCAATGAGAATAATTACATAAATCAATATTTATTTAATTTCTCTAGGAATTATTATTAAATCATTATTTAATAATTATTCGTTGTCACATTTGACTAAAACTCTTAGGAATATTTAAATAAATAATTACTTATTTGAATTTCCTTATTTATGTTATTAGAGTAATTAGTAAATCACTATTTAATAATTATTTAGATTTCACACCTTTCTTGTTTCTCGTGAAATAAATAATAAATCATTTTATTTGTTAATTATTTATAAATAAAGGAATTTAACCATTTTAAATTCCTTTTCCCTCTCCAATAAATATAATAAAGTATTCCAAGTAGCTAGATCTGAATTTGGTCAATAATATTTTATTTTTCTCCATTTTTGAGATTAAATCCATACTTTGCTATATAAAGGAGGGTTTTTCATCCATTCTTCACCATGATCATTATCATCGTCAACAATATCGTCATTTTCTTGAGCTCCCATTTGAGTTCTTCATCTCTGTTTGAGTTTTTTCACACGATTGAGAGAGAAAATTCTATTTCTGAAGCATCAAGGATATCGAAGGACCCATCCCACAGAGGGGGACTTACAAACCAATCTGTAAATTTCCTTCAACGGGTGTTATCAATAAATATTTACTCATTTAAAATTGTCTTTCCAATTGGGATATTATTCTGGATACATTAATTTTCTACTATTGTTTTGCATCTTATTTTCTTTTACTACAGATTTCCCATTTGTATTGTAGATCTAGAACGAAAACAACCACCAAATTGTTGTTAGGGTCACTTGTCACCTAATGACTTAAGTCAGGATTTTTGGTACACCTTCCATGAATTTTCACACTAACAATCTCTATGACCAAATGCCAATAAACATTAGGGATCCATGTATTGATAAATTTTCAAAATTAGAATTACAAAGGAGTTACATAATCTAGACCTCTAATATTTCAACCTATGAAATGACACCATTCTCTTATCATCAATCCACGTGGCATCTCCTTAGTGGTGACACATGTAACCAGGATTTTCCCCATTAGGTCACCTAATAATGATAAATATAAATGCCATGTTCCCTCTATATTTCCACATCATGATGTCATCCTCTGCCACCATAAACTCCTAAGGGCCAATTATTTGTTTCCATGTGTCCTGTCAGAGGAGAGAGAAAGGGTCCCTCATTCCTTGGTTTTGCATGCAATTTCTTTGTAATTCCTACTCCCCGCAACCCTTGCCGACTTCAACAAAATTCAATTATTAAAGATTTATGAGGTCCTGAAATCTTGATATACCGACCTTCCAAATGACTAAGACTCCGACCTCCAAAATCTTCAATGATCTGATATTCGCTTGCCCTGATATTCCCCTTCTCCAATATTTTCCTACTTTCTGAGTTCCTAAAGATCCAAGGATTGACTCCCTGATATCAGATCATAAATTTTTCAAAAATAAATTATACGAAGTCTCTAACCCTCGATATTCTGATATTTTCTAGGCTCCAATATTCCTTACTTTCTGGGTTTTGGAGACTTTGACCCTCTGAAATTGGCCTGCTATCAATAAGTTTTGATCCCGATGGCCATTTATGGACTTCCACATACTATTGCATAGCTATTTCAATGCAGTAAACAACTGTGCTAACTCCAAGAGTATCTGATTTGACCTCTTGAGGCTTAATCTCCTCCAAATTTTGGGACTCCAAACAATCATAGCCATTATTTTATGGCTTCTCCAATAATCCTAGTACTATGGTGATTCTCTACCAGAGGCTGCAACAACCATAGGAATCCCCCTGAGCTTGAAACATCAATGCTAACATCTACTTCCATCCCAACTAGCCTAGTGGACATCAATGTTGTCTTGCCTAACATCATGCTAGCACATACATCCATGCTAATTAGGTTGACATCAATGCCAACACACTTGCTTACTATTAAGCAATGTCAATTGCCCAACTTGATCTCCCAACATGACTGTTCACATCAAGGACAACACATGTACTTCCATTATCCATCCAGACAAAGCCATCTGTCCAACAATTTCACCCTTTGGCATTCATGGCAATACCTCTTCACTTATCCACATTGATGGAAAATCCTCATGCTTCTTCACATCTCCTTGCACGAGCCATCAATGGACCTGGGCCATCACAACTTGTTCTCTACTAATCTTCTCTACCCATTTGATATCAATGGAAAAGGGCTACAATCTTCTTATTCTTCCCCAAGAAATCACTGTCTATTAGTGACCGAGGGTCTAGCTATTGTTGTGAAGTATACTCTGCAGACTTCTCTTCAAGGAATTATACTTTCTTCTAATCCATAAAAAAGACATATATTATATTCTCCCCTTGAACATATACTTCCTCCTTTTTAATAGACCTCCATTTGTGGCCACTAGCTAAACATTTTTTATGCTAATGCATCTTTTGTACCAATTGAAAGAAATTGATACTTATTAAAATTTCTCAGGGTATTGCTTATGTTGTAAATACTAATCATTAGTGATGCATTGAGATTTTTTATTCATCTTGTATGCTTACTTCTCTTCAACATCTTAATCACTTCTCCCCTTGAGATCATACTTCTACAATAGACACTGTTGCTTAAATAATACCAATTGCAACAAGAAATTGATACAACTTTGATGTTATACTAGGAAACCTCTTATAGATCTTTCTAAAAAATAAATATCCACTTACAAAAAAAGGCCACTCCATATGAACCCAAACCATCAATTCACATAGCGATACCAACTGAAGACTAAGGGACATTGAAATATTATATCCATTGCAGTTCATGAACACAAGACTCCTAGGCAAAATCAAATTCACAACTTAAATGAGATAAGGGTATTTCACCAAATATGAAAACCTTTCATTCCATATGCAATATTTATTCTTGAGGCAAAAAATTGTTCCCCGCTACTTTTATCAAAACAGCCCCCCTGAGTCAATTCTCTCTGGTCTACTGCATCTACTCCCTTGCATTTTCCTAAGTAGAGATCCTGTGGACCTATGTTAACTGTGGGCCTCTTGTCGCTTCTGTTGGAGTTCATATTCTTCTCTTTCTTTCAATACTGACACATTTGAAATAAAAAAAAATACACTACTGTAATCAACATGGGAACTCAACTATACCTTCACTAATCAGATGCACCTCTCTTTTCTTTCCTTCTATCTTCATGCATCTAACTCATCCATCCTCCCTTGAGGCCATTCTATTCCTTTACTAAAAGGGAATAAAGGATCTACTCCCTCTAAGTAGATCATCCTCGTTCTTCTTCCAAACTTTCAATGGCTGAGTCCTAATAAAAGAATTACGTCTTATTTTCTTCTTTTCTCATATTTGGTCTTTCTCTTGGTTGTGCATGGTTGGAGGAATATTTTCCTTCAACTCCTCTTTCTTCACCCAAACTGACTTGGTTCTATTTTTCTTTGTTTGCATGAGAATGGTGATTGGGTTATTGATGTTCCATTTCCTTACCGAAAGCTTGCACTTATTATAGCTTGCGATTACAGAGGGATTTATTCCTCCTTTGTTTTGAAAGTAATTTTTATATTGAGTATTGAAGGAAAACTCATAATCCTTTTCTCTTTTGTTGATTTTTGTCTTCAAAGTCCAAGCTGCAATATTTTCATGCATATGCTGAGAAGCATGGCTTTTCTTCTCCTCTTTGCATTTTTCTCTCTCGTGCTCAAGATTTCCACAATTATGGACTTTGACATAGCTTAATAATGGAGTAGAGGAATTACCATCTCTCCCAATATTCTTATCATGGACTCTACTATTGCAATCATTCTTTTTCCTTCTATTTCTCCACAGACTTTGTTTTCTTGCATGTCTTCTACAATCCATGGCTTTATGTCCAAAATTATTGCAATAAAAATGATACCCATAAAATTTCTTTTGAGAAATGAAGAAACCTTTACCTTGTGGGCTTTGTACTAGAGGGGGAAAGGAACTTTGTTGGTTCTTCATGTACCTCCTATGGAAATTTTGATTACTACCTTGAATTCCTTCTTTTTGCTACTTAGATTTGTTTTGTTACTCTAATTGTTGTTTCCTCTTGCCATTGTTGTTGCTACCTTATATTCCCTTTCCATTGTTGCCCAACAAATTCCTTCCCTTTGTTTTTGTTGGAACCTCGAACTACCTTTACCTGGGAAGTTGACCCTTTAGTCTTCACAATATTGGAGCTTGGTTTTTATTTGAAACCTAAACTAGCTTTCATGAGAGGGGATCTTTTCTTAACAAGCATCTCATCCATTACCTTTCTTCTCTCCTCAAGCTTCTGATATCAATACAACTCTTTATTAGTCCTTTCTATGTCTTATCTCAATGAAGCTACTTTAATTTGTAGTTTCTCATGGTAATATTCTCTATCATTTGGATGATTGGTTAACATGCCACTCAACTAGCTATCCTCTCCTTGTTCAACATTTAGATAAACTATTGTTTTTCTCAAATTTTCATTCTGAAGCTCATAAATTTTCAATTGCACCTCTTGCTTGAGATCTACCTATGATATATCCTTGACCTCCCTTAGAGCAGGGATAAACTCCTTTCTAAAGTAAATCATTTCATCCATATCCTTCTCTTCGCTATCAGAGATGCTAGTTAAGTTACCAAAGAGATCCAAATTCCTCTCTATGTCCATGGAATATTCCATATTTCTAAGGGGCATCCCTTCTTCATCACTACTAAATCTACTCTTATTTTCTCCTATGGAAGAGAATTGTTGGGATCCTTCTTCTTCGTCATAGGATCCCTCTTTTTCTATTGCTACTAAAGTAGGTCTACTTCATTATTTCTACTAGATGAATGGATATCTCTATCCTGAAGTGATTCACATGAACATCTAGATAATGTGTGACTTATTTATTTACACTTATCAAAAAGCAACAACATACCTTCTAACCAGCATGAACCTTCTTCTAACTCTTCAACATCCTCTTGAGCGTGATGACCAACAACTTGTGAACTAAAAGGAAGATCTTCTATATTCTTAGCAACTCTTTTTTGGGATGCTTTGTTTGACTTCTTCTATCTCTTCTTATGTTTATAATTTCCAACACCAACATCTACATGTTCTGGTTCACTGATTGAGTGATAAGGTTCTTCGACCTACTCTTGAGTTCTGTAGCTTTATCCTCCATGTAGAAATTGCAATTTGTCCATCATTTCCTTTGCCGACTCACAATGCCTTACTTTATCATAATCTGGCTTAGAAATTCCTTTCATGGTTATTTCCTTGGCTTCTGTATTGAATTCGTTCCTCTCTCCATATATCATAGACAACCAAATGTATTCATTGACTACCATCAAATAGGATTCCATTTTGATCTTCTAGAGCTCATAGTATGATCCATTTAAAAATGGAATTGCTTCTAATGTTAGTCAAAATTTATTACCTAATATTTCCCTTGGATCTTCCTTCTAGAAGTCAAGCTATTCCTGAAGGAACCTAGATTTAATACCAATTGTTGGAAACAATGTTAATACTAAGAAGGGGGGGATGAATCAGTATTAAGGCTAATTTTAACTTTTATGCAAATTTATCTTTACTAATTCAAATTTGTAATCATTTATATGAGAGAAACCATTAGCAAACCATAACATAAGTCATATCAACCAACACAAGCATAGACATCATGAGAAACAAACACATGAGACACAGAGGATTTTCGTGGAAACCCTTTCAGGAAAAAACCACCAAATATTTTTTGTTGTTATTGATGTAAAATAAGAGCACCTACTTGATTACATCAATTCGTTTGTGATACACCACCCATAGGAAGCACCAACTCCCTTTTGATTGTTTGCTACCACCCATTAGCAGGAAGCACCAACTCCCTTTTGATTGTTTGCTACCACCCATTAGCAGGAAGCACCAACTGCTTCCTTTTGAAAACACCTAATCAACTTACCAGAAACATCATGTGGAGCACCAAATTCATGGATTTTTTGCAAGCACTGACTTGCATTTCCTTGGATTTATGGAAGCACCAAATTGTAAGAGGCACCAACCCCCAATATTTCTTCAAACACCCACTAGAGATGGAAGCACCAAATTCCTATATGTAGGCTCCAACCCACACTCAAAAGAAAATTAATGTTCATGTAATTGGAGGCCTCTCTGCCTGGTTTCATCTCTTTTCTCCTTAGTAGCCTTTTGGACCACACAACATTTTGTCCTCTGCACACTTTGCAGTAACCCGTTTTTCTTCTCAACAATCTATACTAATATCCAACACTCTCTACACTCTTCCCACTCTACAAAAACATACTCACTCAAGATCTCTTCTCTCGAACCTATGCTCTTATTGCATATAGTTAGCAACCATCCCCTTTGTTTCCACAGGATCTTCTCAACCTATTCTATTCACAAGCTCTTCTCGACCTCTCACATAGAAGCACCGGCTCTCAGGGTCTCTTTTTACTACATAGGCAGTCTCATATTTTTCTTTGAAGCATAGGCTCACCAAGCCTTTCTTCAATAACACACTCACACCCACGTAGCTCTCCACACATCTCGTTGGAAACTCTGTTGCATTCCCCCTAGTTGCTGAACTACAATCCTAAGTTTTTTTCCTCTCCTGCGCTAGGAACAATGCTCTCTATTGACCATTATCCTTCCATGCACACTAAACAAGACTACTCCTGCATGGTTTTCCATCTTGTTGTTATGTATAATACTTGAAATATTCCATTTACACTGCTCGAGTGTACCTCTACATGGCTTCTCCATCTTGTAATCAAATCACCTAATATTTTCAACCAAATTAAACATTGGGAATGGTCTCTTGAGAGTTTCCATGCTAAGAAATAAATCATCAGTCCACTTGCACACTCCAATGAGGTTCTCCATGCTTATTCATGGCTCATAGAGCTTTATAGGTACTTTGGCATGGATTCTCTATTCTTCATTTAATTCCATGAGGCATGCACGAGAGATCAAAGGTAGCTTACTTCAACTTCAAGATAGGACCAACACTCTTCTCTGAAAATTTTGGTCCTCATCACCCTTGACTTAGTGATATTGACAATCGCCATTTATTCTAGTGACCAACTCTCTTGCACGTATTTAATCATATTTTTTAACCATTCATCCTTCATACTCCTTTCTATTCAATATTAGAGCCCAAACATTTCGTAACTTTATTAAGGCTGGACATTATGAAATCACAGGATTCCGATTAGCCTTTAGCCCCTTCTACTTTACACCATATTGATTTTCCACCATGGGCCCAGATGGTGTTATCAATAGCTTCATACTCCTTTGTATGTAGTTTCAGAGGTCCAACATATTGTAACTTTTTATTAACATGTGCTTATGATATTATGAGATCTTGATTAGCATTTAGCCATTTTTGCTTAGCCCCTTCTTGTTTTTCCTCCATGGGACTGTGAGTTATGGCTAGCAGCACAACACTTAGGTGTTAAGCCCTTCAGGACCTGCGAGAGGCCTATATCCTTGTGTTATCTCTCTTTTCCCTTGGTTCTTCGAGATCTGATGACCAAGTTCCAAAAACATTGGAGCTCCCATGCATCAAAACTTTTCTCAAAATGCATTTATAGTAGAGGTATGAAATCTCCAACCTCTGATATGCTCCATAGAACTTAGGTGCTAAGCCTTCTCTACGCCCTTGGTTCTTTGGGTCTCTATGATGAAATGCTAATCAACTTTAGAGCTCCCTGTATTAGGACGTTTTAAAAATTATAATTACAAAGGAGTTATGAAATCCTGACCTCTGATATTTCCACCTCTGAAATTATGTCATGTTCTTGTCATTAACCCAAGTGGCGTCTCCTTAGTGGTGACACCTGTCACCAAGTTTTACCCCATTAGGACACCCAATAATGTTAAATCTGACTGTCATGTGTCCTTTGTATTTCCACATCATGCTAACCACATCTTCCCCCATCAGCTCTTGAGAGCCAATCAGCTGCTACCATGTGTCCTATAAGAGGAGAGATAAATGGTCCCTGGGTCCTTGGTTTTGCAAGAAATTTGCCAATTTCTTTGTAATTCCTACTCCCCGCAACCGTCGATGAATTCAAAAGAATTCAATTTGTAAGAAGTTACGAGGTCCCTAAATCCCGATATAGCGACCTTCTAAATGACTAAGACTCTAACCTTTGATATTGCGACCTCCCAAACCTACGATGATCTGATATTCACCAGCTTTGATATTCACCTCTGCCCTAATATTCGTATGCTTTCCAAGGTCCTGAAGATCTGAGGATTGGCTCCCTGATATCAGATCATAACTTTCTCAAAAAATAATTATATGAAGTCTCTGACCTCTGATATTCTGATATTCTCTAAGCTCTGATATTTCTTATTTTTTGAGGTCCCAAGACTATGACCCTTTGAAATCTAGGGTTTTGAAATTTGGCCTGCTCCTTAGGTTCCGATATCAGACTATTCCTAAGGACTTCAAGGTCCTTAGTTCAGCTATCAATAAATTTTGATCCCGATGGTCATTTATGGATTTCCACATACCGTTGGAAACCTCTTTCCGAGCACTAACAACCTGTACAAACTCCAAGAGTATCTGAATGATCTCTTGAGGAAGAATCTCCTCCAAATTTTAGGACTCCCAACCATCATAAGCATCATTTTATGGCTTCCCAGATAAGCTTGCTACTATGGTGATTCTCTAGAAGAGACTGCAACAACCATATGACTCCCCTTGAGCTTGACACATCAAGAACATCAATTCTAACATATGTTGCCATCACAACTAGCATAGTGGACATCAATTTTGTATTTCCTAATATCATGCTAGCACATATATCCATGCTAATCTGGTTGACATCAATGCCAACACACTTGCTTATTGTCAAGCAATGTAATCTTCCCAACTTGATCTCCCAACATGACTATTGACATCAAAGCCAACACACTTACTGCCACTAGTTATCTAGAGAATTCCAACTATCTAACAGGCATCTACCCTTAGAGATAAGGGATTTATTTTATTTGATTCCAAAGACCTGCTTATGGTTAGTAAATTCAATAGTTAACTTTGAGACTCTCCATAAAACATTTTTCCCATAGAATTTGAATGTAAATCCTATTTTCATGAATTGAATAATATGCTTGCTAATAATGGGGTGCCACATCATCTCCCCTTTGGGGTTTTTTCCCACAAGATGGGTCCTTCATCTTCAAACAATGATATCTCTCAAATAGTGAAGGCTCTCATGGTTGTGCCATATACTACGTGAATTGATTTGATGAGAAGAATCCAAAAATGATGATTCAAACTTGAAAAGCTTTGATTTGCTATATCATTATGTTAACAAAGTCAAGGAACCTTCTGGTGATTCTTGGGTTAACATCAATGACAACCATATATCAAAATTAATGCCTAGATTAAACACTTTAAAAGAGTCATTGGGAGCAAAATTCGAGAATGTAACTAATTTTACTAAGGAAGAAATTAGGAAATGGTTATTTAGTTCGTTAATGTTAATCAAGACTCGTATATCTTGATTATGCAATTACAAGTGGAGACTTAAGAAATAGAGGAGGATATATTCAACCAACATGTCAAAGTGGAAGTTTCAGCTCCTCCAATGAAATATTAAATAAAAAAAATTCCTAAAATTATTCTTCCAAGAAATCATTAATCATAGTTGATCATCAACCAATTATGTTAATGACTTCAACAACAACTATACAAGGCAAAAAATATTTCAGCAATCATGTTCCATCCTTTCATATTATGTGAGCGTTCTTAAATGTTAATTATTTTTCTTTTCTTCTTTCAAGTCTTTGATCATTTAGATTTTTTATTATGTTATGCATGACTTTAGACGATCATTGATTATAGTTTCTCATTTTTCTTCCAGGTACCTTATTTACATTATGGTTCAGGGGAGGCTAATATTAGTCCTTCTTAGGATGAATACATTTACTTTTTCAACCTGTTGTAATTTTGATGAATTCTTTAGCACCAAACATATGGTCGACATAAAGAAAATGGATATCGTTTACGATAGAAATTAGGGGTTCTGAATCTTCTCTTAAACTCTAGTTGTAGTGCTTTGGTGGGAATGTTAGTCTATTGTTTTCTTATTTAATTACTATGTTCAAGTATAGTATTTCCTAATTTATATATAGGCTGAATTTGTTAAGAAATATTGAGAAGAAGATTGAGATATAGTTTCCTACGAAATCATGTATTGGTATGAATCCTATTGCATTGGCTAGAAGTTTTAAGTTTGTTGAGCAATGTTGAGAAGAATTATGGGATAAAGTTTTGTATTAAATATTTTATCGATCTAGATCCTATTTTGTTGGCCAAAAGTATTAATTGAACATGAAATTTTTAGGTTCTTCTTTCAGCTTGTATATTATATCTAATTTTATGTTGTTAACCAACATGAATATAAACATTCAACAAAACATTTGGGTATGAAATTTGTGTTACATGTGTAGTATTGATTTTAATGATGATTATCATGATTCAGATTTAAATCTAGATTTAGTTCTTGGAAATGTTTCTCTATTGGTTGCTTTGCATCATTATATTAGTGTATAGATAATGAACCCAAATTTTTTCATTCCTTGGTGACATAACATGGCTAGGTGGTGCATTTCTACAAGCAAAATCTACAAAAATCACTTAATTTGATGGTTGTACAGTAATCATGCTTATCATATTTAGATAAGTTTCTATTTCTAATTTTGTTCATTCATAATGTTATTGGAGGTGTGATTTCTCTATATATTATGGGAAAGTAGATAGAAAATTCATGGATTATAATTTGACTTACTAAATATGCTAAATTTATTATATGATGTTAGAAGGAATTCTTATTATATCACTTTCTGGTTTCTTGTGTTTTCTGGTATGATACTTCCTGTATAGTTGGCTATTTCAATTCCTAGTAGTTGTCAACGATCTCTATCTAGTTTCCTTACATTATGGTTAGAACATATATGTGTGTGTGTGTGTGTGTGTGTGTGAAAATTACTATATAGTTTCCCTTTAATATGTTTAAAAGCTATGTATATGAAAATTACCTATTGTACAATTTAAATTATTAATGAAATTCATGAGGTTGTTTAGTTTAGTGCTCCAAAATTCTTTCTTCTAAATGAAGAAAAAACTATGCTTTCATACATAATTATTGAAGTAAAAAATCTATTTAGTTGTGCAAATGTGCCTTGAAAATATACTATAATTCCTTTGAGTAATGTCAAGTTGTATAAGTCTTCTACAATCACAATTAAACCTTAAACTCTATAAACAGTTTTGGAAAAATCAGGAATTATTGGTTTTTTAGTTACTAGGATTCTTCCTATTTGTTGGCAGAATTCATATATATGGATATTGTTTGTTGATAGATGTAGAAGCTAGAAAAATCCATACTTTATTAAAAATGTATTTTTATGAAAAATTTATATGCAGTTGTCAATAGGAAAAAAAAAATAGTGCACATGTGGAAACATACTACTAAAAGTAGGCATGGTAGATTATGTGATTGATGATGTGTTAGTTTGAGGTTGATGGTATTGGCATAATAACACATATTTTGGCAATAGATGATAAAATCTAGATACCTTAAAAATTTAGAATCTTGTAAGTTATTCCTTTCTATTAGTTACTTAAATTGTTCCTATTTGTTAACAAAATCCAAATATATGGATATCGTTTTTTTATACATGTAGAAGTTAGGAAAATATGTACTTTATTTAAAATTTGTTTTTATGAAAAAATCAGATCTAGATGCCAGCAGGGCAGAATAAATGGTGGACATGTGGAGACACATAACTCAAAGTATGACATGGTAGATGATTTGAATGATGATGTTGTAGTTTAATGTTGATGTTATTGACATAGTATTACCAATCTTATTTGCATAAGTTGAGTTTATAATTTATCAACTAGGGTTAGTAAGCTTGTGTCGTTAATGACTAAAAGAAGCTTTAACAAACATTGATAAAGTAAATACCTTTTAACTAAGAAAAATGAAATATGTGCAATCAAAATTCAATATTATAACTCACATCCATAGTGGCTCCAGAGTTAGAAAGGCATATCGAAACACTTTATCACAAATTTATGATTAGATAACATCACTAATAGTACTTAGGCAACCATTTCAAATTGTGACTAGAAGAAATATTCAAGCTTGAGTTAAAGCAAAGTTATGGCTAATATAAATATATAAGATTTCAAAGAAAGCACAAACAACTAACATATAATACAAAGCTAAAAAAAGATTAAAAAAACTAGCAAGCAAAGATACATACAATGGAAATAGAGAACTCTCTATATATTAACTCACATAAAGATAAAAACATACATTTCCAAAGCACGGGAGCCCTTCTAACTTGCCATATGCACAATAAGACTAACATATTCTAAAACTCGGACTAAAATCTAAAAATGTTATAAGAGAAAAAGGAAATTGAAAATATTAGTTAACATTTTCTTATGTATAGTGCTCCCTTTGTTCTACTTTCTATTTGTAGAAACTAAAATATAAAAAATAGAGTTATGATCCATCTCCTAGAGAAACAACATATTGATATGGATCCTAAACTTAGGAAATTTAAACACTGAAGAGTGTGGTCTAGACCTCGATCCCATGTTGAGCAATTGACAAAATCCAAAATTTGAACATTTTAATTTGCTAATTACTAAAAATAGAAAATAAAATAGTGAAATACCTTGTGTGTTTTTATGTGTATTTAATGAAGAAAAATTTGGTCAAAATGTATGAAAATCGGGGAAAAGGAGGGAAAATGAGACCAATATAGTATTTAACTCCGGATATGCCTTATTTTACACATACCATTCACTGGTTTTAGAATTTTTTGGAAAGAAAACAACCCCACATTTTGTATACAGGTTCTTAATAGGGTGAAAGCATGAAGATGGGTTACACTTTTGTGCCAAATGTGGCAATGAAATTTAAAGTTTTTCCACTTTTATCAAATCAAATCCCTCAAAATTCATATAATCACTGTGAATTTTGATTTGGAGTAAAAGAAAATTGTGAAGAATTATGTTTTTGTCCTAATGATATTTTTTACAAATATATTTAGTGTCATATAATATGTCAATTTTACATTAAAGTAAATGCTTGTCCTTGCACAGTTTCACACATCTTAAGAGGTATGTGTGTGCTCACATAGCATAACTTAGTGCAAAATGTGTAATTTTTAAAACACACACACACACACACACATATAAGCACGATCTACACGGAGAGAGCTAAGTTTTTCATATTAAAATTTTATGTTTTCATGCAAAAACATATTTTTTATTATTTTTCGAAGTTGGCGAAGCAATACTTCAATTTCATTTTGCAAACACGTGTTCATGTATGGTTTTTCAAATATTTAAATAAATTGAGAAAACAAAATTACCCTTTTGAAGAGGAATCGTAAATGAATATAGTGGCATTTTTTGAAATTTTTCCGTTGTGTATATTTTACGATATTGATTTTTTATTCAACCTCTTTAAAAAAGTTCAAAACAGTTCAAGCATTATATTTAAAAGAAATTAGATGAAAAATATCACATGAATTCAAAAATTTCAAACTCATATGCCATTGGATAGAGGATTCCTTCATGAATCCAACGTGATTAACTCTACTAGGGTACAAAAAGGAGCTGCAGAAAATTTTGTAAAAGGGGTGTTGAACTTGCTTATTTTAGGACTTAAGAGGCTTGATTGAGTGCCTAAATTTCAAATTTAAATAGCTTTACATGGTTAACAAGGGCTCAATCGAGC
>APFE031627805.1:14253-109303 GCA_000404065.3 Pinus taeda | reverse complement strand
CCTATCCTGCATTTGACAATTGATAATTCATATTTACTTTTTCTTTTTGCAGAGCACTTTTTTATTTATTTACACATAAGGGTGGTTCAACACTCCTTAAGAGTGGGGAATGGTGGAAGAAGTCTTATCATCCCAACAGGAAGATATAAATCCTCTACTCTTACCCCTAGGTAATAATAAAAAAAAAAAAAATTTTAGGGATATCGTCATGATAAAGATCACCAACCCGAGTGACGGTAATAAGACAATGACAACGAAGATGAAAAGTAAGTGTGTCCCTGCTTTTGTCCTCTTATCAATACTAAGATTTATAAAGATAGCGATTTATGATCTGCTGACTTCAGTATATCATGATTTATGTTCATTGCATAAGTCCATAGATGTATCTTAAAGACTGGGGAGAACATGGGCGCAAAGCATCCTCAATAAGAGCAAAAACATGCCGATGGTGTTCCTCAGAGAAGAATCCATGCAAACAAATATGTGGGATGCCGTTTGTTTGAAAGGAACAATAGAAAATCACAAATGTTGTTCCTTTTAAAAAGGAACAACAGAAACACTCAAGTGTTGTTCCTTTTGAAAAGGAACAGCAGAAACACTCAAATGCTGTTCCTTTTGAAAAAGAACAGCAGAAACAGTCAAATGTTGTTCCTTTTGAAAAGGAACAGCAGAAACACTCAAATGATGTTCCTTTTAAAAAGGAACAGCAAAAACTTTCAAATGTTGTTCCTTTTGAAAAGGAACAGAAAAAACACTCAAATGTTGTTCCTTTTGAAAAGGAACAGCAAAAACACTCAAATGCTGTTCCTTTTGAAAACAAACAGCAAAAACACTCAAATGTTGTTCCTTTTGAAAAGGAACAATAAAACACTCAAATGTTGTTCCTTTTGAAAAGGAACAACAAAAACACTCAAATGTTGTTCCTTTTGAAAAGGAACAACAAAAACACTCAAATGTTGTTCCTTTTGAAAAGGAACAGCAAAAACACTCAAATGTTGTTCCTTTTGAAAAGGAACAGCAAAAACACTCAAATGTTGTTCCTTTTGAAAGGAACAGCAAAAACACTCAAATGTTGTTCCTTTTGAAAAGGAACAGCAAAAACACTCAAATGTTGTTCCTTTTGAAAAGGAACAGCAAAAACACGCAAGTGCTGTTCCTTTTGAAAAGGAACAGCAAGAACACACATAATGCAAAAATTAAAAAAAAGATCAAGAAAACATATATACAAGAAGTTATGTCCAAGTTATAGAAAAATGAATTCCTTACTAAATTATAGGTGAGGAAGATTTTGCTTCCTCTCCTAAAATTTCCATATCAGTGTCTTGACGTAGCTGCTGACAAAAGGATTCCCGAGTGAGTGGCTTTCGATAGAGACGAACTCGGTGGCCATTTACCTTGAATGCATATCCAGAACCGTCAATTGTGATCAGAGTGAGGGTCCCATTATCGTGTACCTTTTGGATTTCGTATGGTCCTAACCATGGAGTCTGAAGTTTCCCCGGGAAGTCCTAAAACGAAGAGTCATATAACAGAGCCCAGTCTCCTTCGTGAAAGACTTTGTTCTTGATAAGTGCATCATGCCATTTAGCTTGCTGTTGTTGAATAAGTGTTGTATTTGTAATGCAGAGAGCCTGATTTCGTCCAATTCATTAATCTGTTGTAATCGATTGATTTGTGCCTCACTTAGATCTAGGCCAACTTCCTATGCAGTTCGTAGCGTTTGGATTTCGAATTCTATGGGGAAGATAGGTTATTTTCCAAACACCAATTGATAGGGTGAATAGCCTGTGGTACTCCTCCATGTGGTTCTATAAGCCCACAGTGCTTCAGGTAATCGGGCGGCCCAATCACGCCTATGTGATGCAATGGTTTTTGTTAAAATTGATTCTATTACCTTGTTGCTACTTTCTACTTGCCCATTTGCCTGTCGGTGATATGGGGTAGTAATCTTATGCTGGACATGATAGTTGTTAAGTGTTGCAGCTAATTTATTTCCAACAAATTGTGGTCCTCCATCTGTAATTAGTTCTCTCGGAAGTCCATAATGTACAAACAAATGGAACAAGAATTGTATTACAGAATCTTTTGTAGCTCTAGGCAATGATTCAGCCTCGACCCATTTGGTAACATAGTCTGTCGCCACCAGGATGTATGTTCTCTGATTTGATGATGGATTGATGGGTCCAAAAAAATCAAGATCCCATCGTTCAAATGGCTCAATGACTAATTGTGGTCTCAGAAGCATTTCGTCGGCTTGACCACGTCATCTTGCTCGCTGGCAGCTGTCACAGGCTTGGGAAATTTTTTTCGCATCTTTGAAAATTGTAGGCCAATAGTATCCTGTCTGCAATACTTTATGTGATGTTCTCTTTTCAGCAAAGTGTCCCCCGCATGGTCTGTCGTGACAGGCTTTTAAAATGTCAAAAATTTCATCTTCTCGAATACATCTCCTAATTTGCATGTCTGCCCCTGTGTGGAACAAATAGCCCCCAATCCACAAAAATTGAGTACTCTTCTGAATAATCTGCTTACGTTCATGAGGGGTTAAGTGTTTTGGTAGCTTACCTACTGCAAGGTAATTGGCAACAACAACATACCAGGGTGTTCGAACAGCAATAGCAAACAGGTGCTCATTAGGAAATTGATCTTCCATTGCTGCTGTTTCAATTGATTTTGGTATTCGTGAGAGAAAATCGGCTACAGGGTTCTCCTTGCCAGGTCGATCCTTGATTGTGATATCGAACTCCTGCAATAAGATCAACCATCTGGTTATTCTAGCATTTGTAATAGGCTTATTTGCCAAATATTTCATAGCAGAATGATCTGTATATAATATAACGGGATAGCCTGTGATATAATGTCTAAACTTATTAATAGAATGTATTACAGCCAGGAATTCTTTTTCAGTGACAGTATAATTCAATTCGACAGAGGATAAATTTTTGCTGATATAGTAGATAGCATATGGTTTTTTATCCTCTTCCTGTCCCAGGACTGCACCGATTGCTGTATCCGAGGCATCAGATGAGATTTGGAATGGTAAATTCCAGTTTGGTCCTCGAAGGACTGGGGCTGTTGATACAAGCTTCTTTAATTCCTTAAAAGCATGGTCGCATTTTTTTGTCCACAGGAAATCAACATTACCAGTTAGAGCATATAGAGGTGCAGCAATATGTGAGTAATGTTCTATAAATCGTCTATAATACCCAGAAAATCCAAGGAAACTACGTACCTTTGTTTGAGTAGTGGGGGTGGGGATAAGCAAAAGTATTTGAATTTTGGCCGGGTCTACTTGGATGCCAGCTGCTGAAACATAGCGTCCTAGAATGAGCCCTTCTGTCATCATCACATAACATTTTTCGTGGCTTAGGCAAAGCCTGGTAGCGATGCAACGTTGTAGGACGTTTTCTAGAGTATCTAAAGTTGGATCAAAATCATCTCCATATGGTGTAAAGTCATCCATGTACACCTCAAGTCCATCATTTATTAAATCTGCAAAGATGCTAAGGACATCCCTTTGGAATGTAGTAGGAGCATTACATAGGCCGAAGGGTAGAACTCGATAGGCAAACATTCCCCAAGGACAAGTAAAGGTAGTTTTATCTTGGTCTTCAGGGGCAATCTGAGTCTGGTTATATGCACTGAAGCCATCCAGGAAAGAAAAGAATTTCTTTCTTGCTAAAGTGTCCAATACTTGGTCTATGAATGGGAGAGGGAAGTGATCTTTCTGTGTGGCTTTATTTAACTCCCTGTAATCCACACAAATCCTCCATTTTCCATTTTTCTTAGGTACCACCACCAGGGGAGAGACCCATTTACTATCGGAAATTGGATATATAAAATTAACATCTAAAAGTTTCTGAAGTTCGGCTTTTACAACCTCTTTTAGATGGGGGTTGAGTCTTCTTTGCGGTTGATGAACAGGTCTTGCATCTTTTTCTATATAGATGTGGTGGGTGCATAATTGAGGATCAATCCCTTTCATATCAGGGTAATCCCACACAAATGCTTCTTGATACTTTCGTAACAGATGGACGAGCTTTGTTTCTTGGTCCGGTGTGAGGTTGGCATTGATATTTAGAGTCTTACCCGGTTCAATTTCCACTACTTTACTATTGGCAACAACAGTCACAGGTATTGTTTGGTCATGCGCATCTTTCAAAGGATCTTCTTCTAGCTCACTATCAAATGCTGATTCTATCATGAAACACTGTGTGTGAGATATAGATTCAGTTTGACTAATGAAATTATTGATGGCATCATCTTCTGTTTGGTCTTTAAAGTCTAGAGCCTTTTGTACAGTCAATGGGGATCTGATATTGTTAGTAAGGTATGACACACGGTGCTGGTTAGTTTTGATCATTGTAAGACTTGGCTGTGCTGGAGGGTATAGGACTAGATTTTTAATATCTGGTCCTCTATTTATGGTCATGTTTCCCTGCCGACAACCAATGTAAGCATCGGCAGTAGGAAGCCAATGTCTTCCTAGAATTAGCGGATGTCTGTCCAGTCGGGTTTTTGGATTAATTATCAGGAAATCGGTTGGGTATTCCCAGGAATCTACAGAAACCATGACATCGTATACAATACCTTCCAGTCGAACTACAGATTGGTCTACCAATTCTAACAAAGTAGAAGTAGGTTCTACTAATGCCGAGCTTTTGGCAGGTAGAGGTTGTCAAAATATTGATTGTAGCTCCTAGATCAACTAAAGCATTAGTCAGGGTATGACCATAGATTTGAACAGTTACAATTGGATTTCCAGGATCTTCATATTTAATGGGTGTCTCTTTTCCTGATAACAGGTCAGATAAAGTACCGACTACTTGGACTCTTGGGTTAGTGGTTGTATTCCTCCTTTATTTTTTCATGCACAATTCTTTTATAATTTTTGCGTATATAGGGATGTCTTGAATGGCTTGGAGGAATGGAATTCTTATGTGCAGATTTTGTAACTCTCCTAGAATGTCAAAGTCTGGATATTGCACCATTCGTGGTATGACTAATCGTTCCGGGAAGGGAGGAGAGGATGTACTTGCTTGGTGATGGGCCTGTTCCTTATTTACACCCTCTTGTTGTAACGGTTGTTCTATTGGTAACTGATCTTCAATATGAACTATTTTGTCTCCCTTTGTTTCTATTATACATCCAGATCTTAACTCAAGATCATTGCACTCCCTTAGGTCAAGTCTGATTTCTGATGTTTCCATGATTTGGAGGGATTGGACCAATCTATTATTTGGATTGGGATTGGTTTGGGCTGGGAGTTGTGGTCTCAGATTAGACTGGGGGTTTTGTTGTAGAGCTAGCAGAGTCAGTTGAGGGAGTGGAATAGTTCCTGTTGGCTGATATGTCAATTTTGGCCAGTTTGTCTGCCAGGGTGAACCTTGTGAAGTAGGGGGGATCCATTGTGGAGGATATGAGTTATTCTGCCAATATGGTGGGGCGTAAGGAAAATTCGGCTAGCGAAATTGGCGTGTTTGATTCATCCACGGATTTGGAGAAGGAAACAACTGTGATGACCAGTTCGGAAATGGGGGTGGAGATTGGTTTTTCCACATACTATATTGTTGAGCATTATATTGCAGAGGCTGGAAAGAAGAAGTTGGGTTTGAAAACATACCAGATTTCCTTGGTTGCCATTGGCGACGCTGGTTAACGAAGTATGTTGGCTCTGGTTCTTCTTCCGCTTCCTTATATACTGCCTTCAATCCAGGAAGTGAGGGGCAGCTCTCAGTAAGGTGATCTTTTGTACAGATAACACATGTTTGAACTACATCCAGTGGACATTCCTTATGTCTATGTTTTCTTCTACATCGGGGGTAGAAAATCGCCAGATTTTGTTCCGCCTCCATCTGCTTTTGTTTAGCCTGCACAATATCAAGTTGTGTAGTTAATGTCCCTAGAATATCAGTTTTAAAATTTTCTAATAAATTTCCAAGTTCTACACGTGTTACTCCTTTTGTTGATATTTTGTTATCTCTGAAAAACCGATCATATTCTGTTGGTTTTATCCTTGTGCTACCTCTTGAACTACTGATACATAAATCAATGATGTCAACAAAATTCTCTTGATAAATATCCCCTTTTCCCATGATATTTAATGTTTCAATCCACTGTTCTTTCATGCCTCTGATCAATGCAGTTTTTAACACATTATCAGGCAGAGGCAGTGATGCATAGGGGGGTCTCTGTAAATTATACTGGAAATGTTCTACGTATTCTTCTAATGTTTCATTTGATCTAGCTATCATTTGGAAAATTTCATCTTTTAATTCTCTAGACCTACAGTGATCCTGATATTTCTTTAGAAAAGATTCTTTCATTTGTTCCCAATTATTTATGACTCCACCACCTAAACCCATAAACCATCTTAGAGCCGCCCCTTTCAAAGTGGAGGGGAACAATTTTAATTTCTAGGGGTTAGTGGTGTAATCATATCCCCTACATAGCACATTGAATTCAAATAAGAATGCATCAGGGTCCTCTGATGTAAGTCCATGAAATGTAGGGATGTGTTGAAGAGGGATCGCTTTCATGGGCACATTTGCTGCAGAATCCACTATAGGATATTGTAATGTAGAAGTTTGAGTATTTGGCTGATTCTGCGCCATAGGATCGAATATATGCCAATAACCTTTCGGGATTTCTAGGAAGGTATTCCTAGGTTGAGAAGGAACGGCCTTGGCAGGGATTGTTTTAATAACACTTCCCCTATCTGGAATTTCTATCTAAGGGAATGGGGTGCCTTCAATAATAATTTTTACCGTGCTCCCCTTATCTGGGCTATTTAATAGCTAGATTATCCTAGGAGGAGACCTTGGCTCTCCTATTTCCCCTGTTTCCCCTTCTCCTTCACAATGATTGCTTAGATTCCCTTCCTGCAGTCGTTCTGGAACAGACTTTTCAATTTCTTGAAAGTCCTGTTCATCAGTCTGACTATGCACCTCAGCAAAGGCTCTAGATGGTGATGTTGTGGCCTGAAGGGAGCTAGTAGGTTGTTTAGAATTAATCTTTCTAGGGCCTACCGACGGCTGAGATTCAGTTTTCTTATAGATTTCGTCTATGAAGGTTGTTCGGCCAAGGGTCATCGGCCCTTTGGCTTTTTCGGGTTTGGATGGAGGTTTGATATTCTTTTCTGGCTTTTTCTGCTTAGTCATGCACTCTAAAAAACTACTAAATCCTATTCAACCAGAAATTCTGCTAAGAGAGCAGACGGTGGAGCAGGGCTTTTACATGCTCCATACGCAGGTTCTTACCTTCCGTTTTTAAAATCCAACTCTCCCCTAGCGGATTTGCGCACTACTCTGTAAAGGGAAAATGGCTATACTCTTTCCCCGACAACGACGCCAAAATGTAGAGCTATAACTAGGGTCTCCCACACCTCTAATTATCCTACATTAATAAATCAATCCGGGAACGTTTTGTTATTGCAAAGAGTAACTCAATCCGAGGCTATTCGTCCGAGTAATGCTTAGTAGTATAGCGTTCAAAAATACAAAAGTAAACAGATGCTGAACTATAACTAAATTACTCCAAAATGATAGAATCACACAAGACAGTTTATCAGTCAAGGGTACGGAAGCAATAATCCATTCCTCTAGAAACTGATGGATAGGAAATTAGAGCATGGACCATAGGTCTGGGAGCTAGGCAGCGTCTGCTGAGGCTCACTACAGCCTTAGACCTTCTCTCACACCAAAACAACAAATGCAAATAAATGGAATGACAACAAGTAAAATGGAACAGCAAAAGGAAATGTAACAGCGGTAAATAGAACAGCGGTAAATGGAACAGCAGTAAATGGAACAACAATCAAAAGAACTAAATCTCGTGAGTCAGAACCAGCTTAATCACACTCTGCTATAAAATTCTTCTCTCCTCAAGCAACTGGATGGAATATACTTTATGGAACAACACTCATTGATGATTTATGGAACGGCAATAATCAACCATATATGCACGCCTCGCATTAATATAGTAATCTGACAATTAAGGGTAATATAACTATGTTTCTAAACAGAATAACATTACTTTCAAATTCCAATAATCGGGATTTCAAATGAATCAAATGACAGTAATATTCACACAGATGCTCTATAACAGAAATAGCTTGTTGGAGAGTAAAAGCATGTGATGCAACTCTGAAGAGATCCAATTATACGGTGTAGAGTCATTACACAGATGTTCTGAGAAAAACCATTAATGTATTGATCGTGACAGAGCATAGCATAGCATATGAAAGATATATCAGATTACCGAGTAATAAAGATAAGAAAACCACGCATAAATCATAGTATAATGATACAAAAGCAAGTGTCCTTCGGAGCCGGGCCCTTAGCTGCCAATGGTACACTGCCTTAGGTTACTCCAGACGCAAAGATGAAATAAACATCAAGTCTTTTATATTAACGCATCAACAAATGTACAATAAACCAGGTCTCAGTGAGACTTGATGATCAAAGTTTTGTCTGAAACCGAGAATTACAAAAACTAGGAGTCCCCTTGCTCAACGATGCTATCCCTTTATATAAAAGTAACAGCAGGGATATCTAGGTAACAAATATAAGTAAAACAACGATCCCTCAGGATCAGAGATCCTGAGGGATTCGCCAATCTGTTAATCCTTTACTTTTCTTTCTCTCTTTCGCTGAATTGGTATCCCTCCTTCCTTTCCTCGGTTATTCAGCTTTGATTTGCTCGATCTCATTTGCATCCGGTTCCCTTCTAGAGGGACAACAGTTATTCCTCCTCTATTTTTCGCTTTTGGGTGGCAATTCCTTGCTTCCACCTTTCCCTGTTTAGAAAAACAACAATTATCAATGATTGAGCTTCCCATGTTAATTCTTACACGTTTTATTAAAATTATTTATCTCTTTGAATTCATAATGCAGAAAAGGTTACAAATATTACTGAAAAGCTACTAGATTGGTTGTCAAAAGCATACCTTTCAAGTGCTCCACGACAGAGATCCAGAATTTGTTGAACAGAGAATTTAGCTGGCCAAAATCAGAGACACAACCAATCATTGGGTTCAAATAGATCACAATGATTCCAAGCGAGAGCCCTTGGTTATCTGGATCAGCGGCTGAAGAGTATGATCCACGAGGCTAATATGATGCTCATGGATGCACAACATCATGCATGGTTTGTGGCATCTCTAACAACACTCCTGAGTATGGCATTGTCGCAATAGAAACTTTCTACCCAGGCTGAAGTGTTGAAAATGGCAATGAGGTTGCATGAGACACCGATACAGTATCCGGGGCTGGGAGTTCAACAAATCCATGCGTAACTACAGAATCTCTGCATGGAAATGCAAAGCTTGAAGCAGGATAGGACACCACGACCAGAGGCACGCGAGGAAGTGTGGTGAATAAAATTCAAAGGCCAGGGCCATGACAAGGACCATTGTCCAGTATTCGCGAAGTACTTGGTAGGATGGGGGCCAATGCCATTGAGGCTGGAGGCGCAGGTAGGGCCGAGTGCGACACCCGCATTATTGTACGTGATCTGTTAAATAGGAGGAAAACGCACAACAGATAATTGTCATTTGTTGCAGAAGTATACATTGGCACCCCAGCCACTGTTTTGTAACTTTTTTAGGTCGGTGGGCCATGACAAGCGTACTTGTCACAACTACGAGTTAATGATGGATCAAACCCCAGCCTATAGGATGTAGACAAAAATGCAAGCCCTCGACCCAGCTGCAGGGTTGGTGGGCACTAGATTTCAGGGGCGAGGTCGAGGATGAGGAGGAATGGGACAAGGAAGGGGCCATAGATAGTTAATTTGCTACAATTGTGTGGAATCAAGGCACTACACCCATGATTGTACCAACCTGATGAGAATATCCTGTTCATACTATGCTCAGTTTGATTATGAAATGATAGATTGTCCTACGTTGATCACACAGATGCACGAGAAAGGGGTACTCCAGCCTCCTTCGACTCAAAATATCCAAATGATGAGGTCTGAACCATGCGAAGAAGACCCAAATGTGAACATGATGCTCAGAAGTGGTACGACCACAGGGGAGGATAAGGGGAAGCAGCTCGAGGAAGATACATGGGTTCCCAAGGCTCCTACATAGGAACCTGAGTTTGACTTAGAATGCGCAAAGGAGACATTCATGGAAGCTAAGAAGAGCTTCATTGAGGCCTCTACTTCAGGTAGTAAGGATCAACCAGAGTCAGGGATGGATCCTTCTATGCTCACTACCTTTTTGGAGACATGCATGAAACTATTTCATGACAATAAGGCAGTTAAGGGACTATAGGAATTGATCACCAGGTGCGCAAGGTCAGGGGAACCGTGCGTAATCCAGAAACTGGGAAAGCATGCATTGTGTACCAGGAGGGAAATGAGATTGATGACACAGATTGGTGAGTATGAAATGGATTAGGTAATCCTATACCTGGGTTCAGATGTGAATGTATTACTAAAGCAGACATGGGAACATATAGGCAGGCCCGCATTCTAGTGGTCCCCTATTCAATTACGAATGGAAAACCAATAGAAGAATTTGCCCATGGGGAGGTTGCAAGGGGTAATTGTTGATATCGAAGGCGCAAGCACAAATACGGACTTTGAAGTAATAGAGATTTTCGATGACAACAATCCTTATCCCATATTGCTAGGAATAGACTGGGCCACTAATATGAATGGATTCATCAACCTAAAGAAGCGGAAGATGATATTCGAGAAAAAGTCCCTACGCATAGTAGTTCTGCTAGATCCAGTGGAAGGAGTGCGCTACACCGAACCTGTGCACGACAATGGAAGCAACGATGAGTTGAATTGTATCTACAAGATAACTGTGCGAGATCAAGATTGGGTGAGTCTGACTGCAGATGGAAGGATCTCGTGGGGATGCACAAGTTCCTGCACCTTGGATTCAGATGAAGAAGGCGAACATTGGCACAATCAGTTCAACAAAGTGACAACGCTGAATTGCAACATGATGATTAGATCACTGTGTTGCATAACAACCTAGGCCCAAGATCTACCAACATATGATGGATTGACAATGGTGGATGAATTCTTGAGCAAGTTTGAAAGTGCACTACTAGAACAACAGCAGTTCGATGCGTTGAGGTGGGCACTGCACATGACACCTATGCGCTGGTGGGGAAAACATCAAGGAAATTTTGAAACCTGGTGCGGATGTAGAAGGATGATGCACCTACGATTTGGGAAACCGCAACTACAAATAGAAGATAAATATGATGGACGAGATGACTCGTGCATGCACCTCGTGAAATGGACCAAGGCCTATGGGGAAGAACCTCAGCCTAAATGGGTACACTTATTTTACCATACCTTGGATATCATACCCATGAATTGGTATACTGAGATGGAACTCTGACATGGTATGGGTCAATGGAATGTCTTGTGCGAGGGATTTTTGTTAACATTTACATTTGAAGACCGATGGTCGGATACTGTTGACGACGCACTACAAGCCGTAAAATTTTCCATCTTTAAAATACCATAGGAACCATGGCAAGTAGTTCAACCAGCATGGGCAACCTGTCTAAGCAGTTCCCTAGAATGTTATAACATGCAAGTAAAGGAGGATGATGACGATCCCCGAAATATTAATATTCCAGAAATTGAAGGATGTCACAAAGTTAGAGGACCATCAATTGAGGATCCCGACATCACTGCACCACTAAAAAAAAGTAGGTAAACATTGGTACAGACACAGAACTGAAGTACGTGAAGCTTGGGGACTATTGGGACAATGCTATGGTAGATAAGGTCGTTGAGTTACTCCGTGAGTATCAAGATGTGTTCCCGACCAAAATCACGGACTTAAAGGGGGTCATTGGCGACTTAGGGATGATGAAGATCACTCTGAAACTGAACGTGAAGCCAGTTAAACAACAACCTTAACATTTGAATCCAAAGTATAAAGAAAAGGTCCACGGAAAATTAGACAAAATGTGTGTAGTCGGAATTATTGAACCAGTGGAAGAATCCCACTAGGTGAGTCCCATGGTAGTACAGGAGAAAAAACAGAAGGGTGAAATTAGAATATGCATGGACCTCAGGAAGCTTAACGATGCCTATGTTCATGATCCATTCCCTACACTGTTTACAGATGAAGTATTGGAGAATGTTGGCGGTGAGGAATCTTACTCATTCACGGATGGCTTCTCTGGGTACCATCAGATCAAGATCACACCGGAAGATAGGAGCAAGACAACCTTCGCAACAGAATGGGGCTATTTTCAATACACCGTTATGCCCTTTGGACTGAAGAACGCGACATCGATATTTTCACGCGTAGTGGTGGCCGCATTCAAGGAATACATCCACAAGTTCTTGGAGGTCTATCTAGATGATTGGATTGTATTTAGGTTAGTTAAACACCATATAGAAAGCTTACGTTTGATGCTGGATACTTGCCGACGACATCAGATTGCGCTGAATCTTAAAAAGTGCACCTTCCTCGTCCCCTTTGGAAATCTACTCGGCCATGTGGTCTACAAACAAGGTATGATGATGGATCCTGTGAATATTGTTGTTATTCTCAATCTGTAAGTGCCGCGAAGTTTCAAACAACTATGCGCTATGTTGGGGCACACTGGTTACTATAGAAAGTTTATCAAGAGCTATGCACAAATAATAGCTCCAATGGAAAAACTATTGAAAGGATGCTACATATTGTTGGAATGATTATTGTAGGAAAAGTTTGGATGTTCTCAAGGAGAAAATGGCATCCGCTCCCATCCTAGTCTTCTCAAAATGGGACATAGAATTTCATGTATATGTTGATGTGCCGTGTATTGCGCTAGGAGTTGTACTTACGCAAGAAGGTGTGGAAGGCGTGGATCACTCGATCATGTTCGCGAGTCGATGGCTGTCCAAAGATGAAAGAAACTACTCTACTACTGAACGTGAAGGGTTGGCAATGGTATACGCGCCCTAGAAATACTGACACTATTTACTTGGCGGGCACTTCAAGATGTATACCGATCATTCCGCATTAAAATACCTGGTGAACAAGACCATGTTGGGGGGGCGCATATGCAGATGGTTGTTACTCTTTCAAGAATATGATTCTGAGTTCATTGTAAAGTTGGGATGCCTAAATGCAAGACCAGATCACTTATCATGAATTGAGACTAGTGAAGAGCCAACAAATTTGGAAGAAGGACTACCTGATGCACAAGTCTTTACAGTGTGTATCGTGGATGGCCACTTCGAATATATAATCCATTTTTTAACCACATAGACTATGCCGAAGGAATAATCAGTCCAGCAGAAGAAGGAATTGGTGGTGCACACGGTGGACTTTTCTGTCATCACGAGGCACCTCTACAAAATGGGAAATGATGAGATATTGTGAAGATATGTACCTAAATTTGAACAAGGACAAGTCCTCATGGAAGCACATGGGGGGGCTACAGGAGGACACTATACAGGACACACAATGACACAGAAGATTCATAGCATAGGACTATGGTGGCCAACCCTACATCAAGATTTGAAAGCACACTATCGAGCCTGCGACATATGTCAAAGGACTGGAAAACCATCACGAAGGGATGAGATGCCACTCAATCCATAGATGACTCTACAGCCATTTTAAAAATGGGCAATCAGCTTTGTGGGACCAATCAAACCTCAGGGAAAGATGGGTGTATGCTACATTATCACCGTGACAAAGTACCTAACTCAATGGGGGAAGCATAGCCAGTTAAGGACTGCATGGCTGCTACAGCTGCAAAATTTTTATTCGACAATGTATTGACATGGTTGGGTTGCCCGAAAATTTTAATGAGTGACTACGGAATGCACTTCCTGAATGAAACCATCAGCGTACTCACCGAGGAATTCCAGGTGTATCATCAACAAAGTACACTGTACCATCCGCAAGCTAATGGGACAGTAGAAGCATTCAACAAAATTCTAGAGACTACGCTGGCCAAAGTACGTAACGCGCAGTGAAACGACTGGGACCTACGCATACCTGCCGTCTTATGGGCATACAAAATCATGTGAAAAAATTTGATGGGTCAGACAACTTTCAAGCTAGTCTATGGCACGGAAGCAGTCATGCTAATGGCATACATCGTACCCAGTTTGCATATAGCAGCACTTACAAGCACATCAGACAGTGAAGCTTTGCAAGAGTGGCTCGCGTAACTGAATGAACTCAAGGAAGAACAGTTTTTGGCAGGATTCCATCAGCAGGTGTAGAAACAACGCAAGAAAGCCTAGCATGATCACCATATCAACTTATGTGCATTCAAGGTAAACGATTTAGTGTTGTTGTACGACAACAAGTTTGAAAAATTTCCTGGAAAATTCAGAGTGCATTGGTTGGGACCATATGTGGTAAAAGAGGTCACAAACGAAGGCATAGTCCAGCTAGTCAAACTTAATGGAGAATCCTTCCCAGGAAGAGTAAATTGCAGTCACCTGAATCCCTACACAAGGGGCTCGACTATCTGACTAACTGACCAAAGCACAACTTCGTGACCCGATAAGGCGGACAAAGGTGTGGGACTATAAACACAGGTACTAGAAGCCAGCCTCAAAGTATAGAATCAAGTCAGACACAGATGATTCAGAAGCAGAAATGCAGCGGATCTAGCAGATGACAGAGCAGTGCACTATGGATCATCGTTTAGCACAAGCATAGTTGGATGAACTTCGTGTAAAGATTTCCGCACCAGCAGAGTGACTTGGGATGAGTCATGATGATTGTGTTGGGGGCCTGTTGGGCAGTGAATCCTCCCATAGTAGGTTTTTGGGGCTTGAAGCCCAAATTTTGGTTAAGTGTAATGTAAATACCCCGAAAATTGTGGGCGCAGAGCATAAGAGTCTAGGGTTGTCCACCATAAGATAATGTAATTTAATGTAAAATGTGTTGGCCTACCCATGGTCTGCGAACCATGGGATTGTATAAATAGATGAGGCTCTAAGTGTGAAGTCAGTCTTAGTTTTTGACAAGTAACGGAAAAATGCGAAGGCATGGTTAGAAGTTAGAATAGATCAGAAGGTATTGGGTCATAGTGACAGGTAGAGGATTTGCAGCTACGTGTGCAGAGACCCAGTAGAGTCCGCAGCTAAGTGCGCAGAGGCCTAGTAGATTCCATAGCTGAGTGTGCGGACCCCTGCAACTGAGTGCACAAGGCGAAGTTGGGATTTTACTTGGACATAAATTTAATAAAAGATAGGTTGATTCTCAAATATTGTGTGTCTATGCTTATGGTATATTTATGCATCTCTTTACAGTTTTATGATTGCGCACACTTGTTATGAATGTTGAATGATTAATAAGAATATTGTGCCCACACAATTAAGTTACGATCTATAATAATAGCATAGTAAGGATAAAGGATCTAGAGAACACCTCTTTGTGCTCTTTACAGAGCTACGTGGAAGCAGTTACATGAGCTGCGAAGGACTGACGATTGTGTGGATCAACACAAGCACACAAGTTGGGTTCGCAAACTTCCTAGATTTCATCAAGACATCCCTAGGGTGTGGAAACCTAGTTCCAACACCCTCCCATACTACCTCAGGTGAGATCTCAGTCCGCGCACTGTAGACTGTTGCCGAAAGGGCCGGTAGTTTCGGGATTTGTTTGGCTAAATCACTTCTGAAACTGGGTTAGGCCCCAATAAGCTAACAATACCATTGACTTATATCATGTTATGACTAAGCTCTTGTAGATAATCTCAAAATAATAATGTTGAGTAAAACCTATTTGCTTTTTACATGACATATTTTTATATTAAAGTTGAATAAAACTTATTTTAATCATATTTGTGTTTTTCAATTGAACCTTGAGATAAGGAATTGATTGAAATACTTAAAAACGTTGTCCATGCAAAGGTATATGGGTGGGTCACAAAACAATTCATATATAATATATATATATATATATATATATATAATATATAGACACAAACACACACACACACACACATACACACATATGAAATTATAATTCAAATAATTTATTTTAAAAATTTAATTGTAATAACATACATGTTGACTGCACTAGAAGACACTTTCTACGAGCCAATATGAAGCATGATTAGAATTATTTCCATGTTTAATATTAAATTGATACATGATATATTTTAGTTCATTTTAAGTATCAATGTGAGTTACATCATAACATAAGATTGTACTTATTTTCTTAGTCTATGAAACTGGAAATCAAAATTGAACATATATTTTACTAATAAAAGTTATAGTACATAGAAAAATTATTAAATTACTGAAATAATTTTAACAACTCCATTTAAACTTTGAAAATTAATGAGCATCCATAAACAATATTAATGCAAATCCATAAACTGAAATAGTGAATACATGTATCAATGAGCTATTCATATGAAAATATATACAATTTACCAATATCACATGAACACCCATAAACTGAAGTAATAAGCATCCATAAAATAAAATAATTTCCATGATGTACACCCATAAATTGTCCATGTATGAAAATATACAAAGTTTGTATCACACATGTGAATATGCCTTATGAAATAAGCCTGAAAATATACAAACCATGACACTCTAAGTACCACTAGAAGTCCTACGTGAGGTGCAAAGTAGATGTCCATAAGATGGTACTGCAATATAACTCATTCAAATTCAAAATAATTAGATCATTGTGTGTGAAAAATAAACAATACGAAAATAAATGATATTGAACCACATTTTTAATTATATATATACATGAATCTACTAACCTCAATTGAGCACAAATCCAAGTCCGATAGGATGCCAACCTAATAATGAATTTGGGTTCCATGCTCCCCTGCCTGTGGATCGATGATTGGGGCCTACATCGATGGACCTGTAACATCAATGCATCTAAACCCAACATCCCACTCATGTATCCACATAATAGTGTCATCAACGACACTCTACATATGGGCCTATGTACACAATGGCAAGAAACATTATAATTAATCTACAACTGAATTAGCATATTTATGTAACTTAAAAAAAGAAGATGTTGAAATCTTAGGAATAAAAAGGTTTACCTCAACTGTTGGTCCATGTGGTTGTACATACTAACTCTCCTTCACGTTAGTGAACATATAAGGTGTAGGTGGAGGTGAAGGAAAATCCATGGAAACATGCTCTGGTTGAGCATGCCCTGGATGACCAACTACCCCAAATGATCAAGTACCCCCTTGGATGACCTCATAAGCTCATCCATGTAGATGGTACATGTATACATGTTATCATGAACTTATTGGTATAAATGAAATCTAATAAAAACAAGAAATTTTAATATAAATAATTATGCATAATTTGATAATAAGAGTCAAAAGTTTCATATATATATATGTACCTAGTTTGTGTCACACAGGTCATGAACCCTCCAAGTCTCATGAATGGCATCACGATACATACATGTATGTGTCAAAAACTAGTTAAAGGTTAAACTCGCGAGAAATGCATAATCATATAAGGGCACTGGTGGGTCATGAGGCAGTGGTGGTGGTCTCCTAATATCTCTATCCAATGCAACATGTGAACTAGTCAATGATGCCCCCATGCTGTCTACAATAGTATTCTGTGTCTCACCACCGAGGAGTGGGATGTTCTGAAGGAAATATTTCTATTAAAATTTAGTTTTGAGGATGGATTCGAATGTATTGATGAAGCATTATAGGAAATCAAGGCTGCAATATTCAGAACACCTATAGAGCTTGTCTCATGGGTATAACCAGACTGGAGTATGTAGTTTCACCATGCTCTAGAGTGCTACAATAGTACCATAGAAGAAGGTGAGGAAGACCCTAGGAATATCAGTATCCACGAGTCAGAGGGAAAACGCGAAGCCATTGGGCCTAAGGTAGAGGTTCCTGACATTTCCAAACCATTGAAGACTAAGCAAGTGAACATTGGGTCGAAAGCGTAGCCACAGTTCATGCATTTGTTGGCTTGAGGGGGCTTGGACCCAGGTTTAGAGTTAGTTGTGCTAACCAAAAAAACCCTACACTACCGACTCTTTCAAAAAAAAACTAACATAACGAAGGTTGTAGTCTCACCCGAGGCAGTATTTGGGGATGCCAGAACCAGGTTTCTACATCCATAGGACTATGTGATGTGTTTATGTCAAACTTAGGGCTTTATATTGACCTCTGCGAACCATTAACCCTTAAAACCTGGAAATCAGAGTAATTAATAGTTAGCAGATTTATGCTCTTCGTCGATTATACTAAACATGGATAACATCATATAAATAAATACATCTATGTCTTCACGAATCTAACATGTACTTTTATTGATTAATTGAATTTAATAGATAAAAAATAGTAAATTCAGAGATAAAAAACAATACACAAATACACAGATAGTTCTAAAAAACAAGCCTTTATTATGCTTCAGATATTTAATTACATTCTTTCCAACCCTATGCACACAGCTGCAGGGCCCTGTGCACTCAGTTGCAAACTTACCAAGGCCTTCGCACACACAACTGTAGGAACCTTCCCCTTCACCCAAGTATAGAATAGACAAAACATACTCAAATCATGCACTTTTCTATTCTTTGTTATCTCCTTATGACTCTTCTATGACTCCTTTCTATATCCTTCTTCATTACGATACCATGGTCTGTGAATCATGGTCGAGTCTCAAAATAGCTTGACTCTTAACAAAATAAAGGGATTTGAATTTCTAAAATCCCCTTTGACTCCTATTAACCTGTGCTACTCACACTCTACTCCTAAAAATGCGAAGACTTTACAATATTTGAAAAAAAATTACAAAATTTGACTGAGGGGACCCCATCCCAATAGGTTGCATGAACATTACTAAAATATTTTAGTGGGACCAGACCTTAATGTCTAGTAGGGAGATTCAAAGGTATGTCTAAAATATCCTCAAGAACATCAATGTCCTTGGTTTCCTCTTTGAAAACCTCCTAAGAATATAGGTCTCTAACCCCATACCTCATGACCTTATGTATGAACTATAATATGTGGTTATGTGGGCCTCACCTCTTGTATGTCTTGATCAACCTAGTAATGTTATCCAACATAAAATAAAATGCAATATGAGTTAGTGAATTTGTAGGGACCTTACCTATCTCTATTGTTACATGTGTATGACAGGTCATAACATCCTCTAATGTGATCTTAGTTGTAGCATCAACCCACAAAGGGATCAATGTTGCACTATGATCCTCAACGTCAGCCTCTTGAGGATGTGTAAATCATAAACATAATTTAACATATATATAATTAAGAAACTAGAAGCATAATAACATATACATTAAATTCAAACACATCAATTGAGGACAATTTAAAAATTAAAGACAATTTCAAGGCATAAACACATCAAGTTAAAAGAGGATTGAAAAATGTAGGAGGTGTACCTGAAATGGGCAAAGAAGGTCCACTGGATGTAACATGGAGACAGAAACACTATATCTAACACTCTAACTGGCATTGGAGGGAGGCTCTACGATGGGAACATGAACTCTCGGTGGGCTACTTGATCACATGAGCCCGACCAAGTATAACAAAAAATCTCGCACTATGATGGCTTGTAGCTAGGACACATATATAGGATGCCTTAGCATATTACATATAATACATATAATACATATAAACTAATCCAAGAAAATTTTTTGACAAAAAAACCATTTCTAAACTCGAGCATAATAATCTAGCATGAAGTCCTAAACTTTAGAGTCCATTTTTTTTATAATTCATCAACAAAAGTACATTGAGTTCCATGTAAACACAATCGAAAGAAGTGATCTAATCTACCTTCACACTTTTTCTCATTTTTGAATAATGAATTTTATTCATAGCACATAAATATGTAAATATATATGTAAAAAATTTAAATAAACCTATTTACAAAACTAATAAAATTTCATGCCAACCAAATACTACAATAGACTTTGTGTTCTTAGTGTTTGACTTTGACACATGACATGTACTAGGTGCGAGCATATGAAGACAATGCTTCTTATACAACACACTACATATTGAAACAATATGGTTTGGTACAAATTAGAAACTTGAATCTAAATGCTTTTATTCTCTAGACCAAATTCACTTTTCATGATTGATTTAATGTATGTATCAATGATGGATTGTTGAAACATGAACTTATCTATATATGTGTGTGTGTGTTGTTTTAAATAATTAAGTTATGTTAAATGTTATAGTTATTCATAATGTACATGTTACACAATCACAATATATATCTATATATATATATTATATATAATATATATATATAGATATAAAAAATAAAATATTATTAACTATATTACATAAAATAAATAGTTAAAGAATTATAACATTACATGAAATTTAAATATAGAATAAACTAAGTTATGTTAATAGTTATATAACTATTATATTATATATATATATATATATATATATATTATTATATCTTCGGAAAACTTATATTTCATCATTTAGGTTCTAGTCACATGGAGGAGGAGTCATGTGTGTGACTAGGAAGTTTTCAGTCACTCCCTGGAGTCCATAACCCATCAATTGCAGTCTGCAACCGAGACTCATAAATCCTAGATGGCGGTCGCATAGAGGAGGAATTGAACATGTGATAGAAAATATTTAGTCACATGTATGAGCCAATTAGTGTGCACATATGTCCTAGTTCTTCCTCTGTCATGCCTGTGATTGAGGTCTAAAAACCTAAAACGGATATGCGAGCTTTGGACCTTGCCATCTCGTCTTTGAGCGAACCCATTCCTTCATGGACATTCCTTAGACCTGTGTGAGCCAAAAACAAAGAAATAGAATAGAAGAATGTCTTGATGATTTTAAAATGAGGTTGAGGTCATTTGTATTTATATCCTTCCAAGGGTGTCCAATTTTCTTTAGGGTCAACCTTATCAAATATGCATATGTGGTCATTTCTTCATAAGTACACTTTCCCTTATCCGATTTGAGGGATCTTTAGGTCGATTTTGGTCCTATCGAAAAGAGGAATTCAGTGAAATCATTATCTCTATCAAATGAGCTGTCCAAGGTGAAATTTGATTGGATTTACATATTGTGGCACTCCTTTTCAACTACTGATAGTTCCACCTACATCATGTCATGTGTATCTTGTCAACAAATCATATCCACTCTCAAGCATCTATCATATCATATCATCACTGTTCATATAAATTCATCTCTTTCTTATTTCTTCTTATCTCTTGATTTTCCTTGGTCATATGTTGGATATTCTTGAATCTAAAAGAAGAAGAATTTGTCATTGGAGGGGAGCCTAGGCTACCACCTTCTATTCATTAGGGAACCACTTCTACCACCAGAAACCTTTTCCAGTAGGAAGCCGAATGCTACCACTCGGGAACATTGATGGGAAGTTAGATCTACAACCCACATCAACATCGAAGTGCTTAGCTCAATACGGAACAACATCAAAGAGAATATCATCAGGGAGCACATCTAAACCTGGAATCATATTGGGGAGCATATATCAACCTGGAATCTCATTGGGGAGCTAAACATCTACGAACCCATATCACACAATAGGTGATATAGGGGAGCTACTACTTAACCTATCCTATTACCTACCAAACTTCCCAAAATGACCCTCAAGAGTCATGTGATTAAACACTTGCATCATAATATGAGTTTGGAAGAGATATCCAACTTACCAAAGGTAAGGATCACATGCCCCCAAGTCTCCTCAACCCTTTGGCCAGAAGGGAAGGTACAATCCCATCAAGCCCATCTTGTGGGTATGATGCCAACTAGGATATTCTTTGAAAATACCAAGATATGGGAGCTACTACTCCAACCCTATGGGTAATAGATAGGTTTGATACCCTATTGTATAGAATCCCTCAACCCCAGGATCCCTTTATGTCAATTCCACACCCTGGGAGCTCAGACAGGGGGTAAGAGTTGGCTCAGTGTCCTCGATCAATGATGTTGTCTATAGATCAACAACATTTCTTCATGCTCATATCGGGTACTCATCATGTCTCAATAGCAGTTGTCTCATATTCATAAGGGACATCAAATAAAATATCATATTAGAACAAAAATATATATATCACAAAAAGGATACCATAGTCATCCTCCCTCTCAAGGAGGTGCCAACCATAAGCCTGAGCTTGTCTCGTACACTACAACTATCTCAATATATTAAGGTATCTCAGTCCCAACTATATATGGGATTATTTTCCAATCGGACCCACTCATTATTATCACAAATGTATCCCTGGAATATTCATAACTTGCCCAAACAATTTTCTTAGGATAATTTTTATATTGCCTCACAATTGTCATGTTAGCCACATTGTACTCAATCTTGGTCATACTTAAAGCTACAAACTTCTCATCCAAAACATCATGGAAGATGTTGTAAAAAAATTTCACCATGATGTCTTTTCCATTTTCTTTATTTTGAAAATACAAAAAAAAAGAATATAGAAAAAAAAGAAAAAAAGTGAAATAAAAGAAAGAATAGAATTAAAAAAAAACAATAATATATATATATTATATATATATATAATATAAATATTATATATAATTATAAATATATATAATATTATATATATTGAAAAAAAAAAATACATCCCAAAGTATAGGCGAGCTTGTTTAAATGTCGCCGCATTATATCTGCATTATCATTTAATTTGCTATTATGTTAATTAATCAATGATTAATTAACAGATTGTTAAAAAAAAGAAAGTGACTTGATGTTTTGTCAGCTTTTGATAACGACCGAGAAACAATCAAAGGCTGAGATTATCCCTGCCTAGATCAATGGGTGGGTGAACTTTAGACCCTCCTCATTCTTTCGACGTTTAACCAAGGGGGGTGGGGGGTCTGAATAGTTGTTTTACGCATTCTCCCATGGCTATGTGGCCCCTCCACAACCATTTTACCCCCCCAATCCCCTCCCAAATAAAGAAAACAACTCACTGATATGCTCCACTCCTGTCGTCATTTTCATACCTCCTCACACCTCGCCACATGTCATACCCTCATTTCTCCACATAAAATAACCATTATGAATAATAAAAATTCCCACCTCTAGCTAATTTATGTTATAACAAATAAATTCTTCTGGAAAACGTCCAATGCATTAAATAGACACACCAGAAATGGTTAATTCTCCCAATCCCTTTAAAACATTCTGTTGCTCTCCACATTCCTTTTCCCCTATTCTCTTGCAGCGGTGCATACATAATCGGATTTTATCAACACAAGCATTTTCTACACCAGGTATCACGAGTTCCCAGTATTTCAATACACCTATCTACAAATTCATAGTTCAACATGTCGTTGTCCAAAGGAAAGTCTAAACTAGTGGTAGAAAGCCCCATGTTGCTCTGTGCAATGAATTTTTATGAATTTCCCCTAGTTGACAACCAGTACAAAATTTATAAAACCCAGTGTGAGTTCAATATTTATGAACTCCACAACTGGGAAAATCATAAATCCTTAGATGATAGTGATTAAATGAACATATGGGACTCCTTTCTACCTTAATTCATCTTTCCTCAGACCCATTTATTCTTGGAATTTTTCACCTGCTGTCATTTAATGTATTTACCTAGTCAGAGGGTTGTAATTGGGCAAAATAATGAAGTCTTGTTTACTATCACCCATGAGTCAATATGTCCAATCCTTCATGTTCAGCCCTGAACCCCTCTGCAACCTTTTCCTGTAGACTCTCTTATGGAGATCTATTAGAAACTCACATTCCCTCAAAGAGCCATGATCTTTGAAACATTTTTACGTGAGAACTCTAAGTTACCAAGAATCGATTTTTCCTACACTTATTCAATATTTCCATAAATTTCTAGGCAGGTCATCTCTATGGTTTCATGTCTATTAGGTTACCATAGTGATCAGTGGGTTGATGAGGTAATTCTAGCATTTTTATCAATATTTTCATTAGGTGATAAACCATCACTCATTTTCAACTACAGTCAATTTCTGGCAGAGAGCATTCATGATCAATTTCTGAAGTTTTCTACTGAAGGAGCTTTTAAGCATCAATAGTCCTTATGTATTTATTTATATTTTCCAAGTAGATATATTTAAATTTCCACTATAGAAATTAGATGCACAGGGGAAACCTCAGTCTTTTATTCATTAGACTTCATTGGTAAGAAAGAATATAGAGCAATATTCTTTCAGTGACTATGTAAATAAGCTTTTACATACTACATTGTGTCTTCATAGTAGTGATATTATACCCATAATTTCACTTGAAATAAAAAGAATTATTCACCTCTTTGAACAATATAAGATTGGATACTGGTACCTCTATCAGAACTATACAGAAATCAAAATTTATGGGTGTGATTTTCCTCCCTACAGGTTGCCAAAATTTGAGCTAGTCAAAATTCTTGCCCTCAAATATATCAGACAGATGATGAACATGGATGATATACATTTTGAATCCAACAAGAAGAAATATAAGTTTAAGTTAAAGGCATAGATTGGACCATTTATTGTCAACACCAGAGCAGCAACAAAAGAGGCAGATCTTCTGTTAAAGAAAATGAAGTTCAAATTGAGATTCATATGGTCCTATCATCCCTTGTGGATTATTTCTAAATTAAGAGTTGAACAGAAGACTACACCTTATGCCCATACACCCAAGCTAGAAATAGAACAATATGAAAATCAACATGAGTGGTGGGAGACATTGTTAATGGAAAAATAACAATAGATGGATGTTTCAACAACTATTCCTATAACAACATCTATTATAGGTACTTAAACAATAGGGAATTTTATAGTAGAAACTATTACAGTGGATACACAGTCCAATGATGTAGAAACAAATTTATCAAAATCCATGGGAGATTTAACACTAAAATATCAGGAGATTGAGAAATAAAAAAATCTACTTTAGAAGCTCCGAGAACAAAAGATTAAGACTGATAATGCATACTTGGTCGAGTTAACTTGGTCGAATTGCAAAAAAATTATAAGTTGAATCAGCAAATAACAACTTATGAAAATGAAGTTGCAATTTCCCACACCATTGCTTAGGCTAAAGAAAATATTTGGCTTAATATTAATGAATCAATTACTGAACCATGGCCTTCAATTGAGACTAATTTGAGCAGGAAGAATTGCTGCAAAAATCAAAGGAAGCAGTAGTAGAAGTAAAGGAGGACCTCAACCACAAACTAGGAGATGCTACAAGAATAATCAAGGTTCTGAATTCCAATACAATAGAATAACTTGAAGAGTATGGTATTGAATACATAACCAAAGCTGCCTTGGAAGTAAGAAGGGTACATACTAAAAAAAATTTAATGCTACAGTTGGAAAATAAATGTCACAATTTAGATGCCCAAATCAAAAAATTTTACAGAAAATTTAATTCAATACATATGAAAGGAATTCCAATTCTACAGGGTATAGATAATAAGTTAATTCCACTAGAAGAATATCAGTAGAGATTGCATGATATAGCAATAGATAAAGATAAATTTTCTAAAATCAAAGGAACCATCATTGGAAAGGTTTTCATGGAAGGTCTTAGTTATGATTTATTAATTCAGCATGAGATCAAGCATCTATTCATAACTAAGCATACTTTTGAGAAATATACTAAAGTAGATGAATCATAGAGAAAATTATTAATTTTTTCTATTCATGATGAGAAAAGATGGGATAAATTGTGTGAACTCATCCAATGAGAGACAACATATTTTCAGCACCAGAATACCAAGTTTTCATGGACAAAGTACAGATTTTGAGGGATAGGAAACATAACAACAACTTTATAGCTCGAGTCACTAGTAACAGCCCTAGAATTATGTGCAATATGTCAATTCAGTTAAAATTTCCTTCTTTCTAGTTTTATTTTTATAATAAATCCAAATTAGTTCAGAAAATATATTTTGTAATAAATTTTGATTTTAAGTCTAGATATTTTGAGAAGAAACTCTATAAATACTTTTTAATTCGAGGTATCAAGGTTTGAACCCTTGCGATAAGATATTGATCATGATTATAATTCTATGAAGTGTCACTGCAATTAATAAAAGGATTATAGTCTCATTTTTAAGCAACTTTTGTTTTCCTGTGAGTTTTCTAGTTTCTTATTATGTTTCCATTTTTATTTATTTCTACACATGTTTAGAGTTAATAGGAAATTTGAGTAAGATAATATTGAATATCAATCTTTCTAAAATCCCCTACGAAGTTATAATAAATTACAAAGGTTAATTAAATGAAACTATTTGTTTGAGTTAATTCCTCTATATCATTTAATTGTTGCTTCCCATTATCTTTGAATATGTTTTGTTTGGTGTTAAAAGGATTTTACACGCATCATATATATATATATGACTAGTTATATACTCTATTTCAATGTTTAAGGAATCATATATATCATCTTAAAATTCTACCTTTCATAAACATTTTAAAGCTTAATTATGTTAAAAGTGAATAATCAACCCTTTTATTATATCAGAAATAATTAGGATTTGCATTTGTTTATTAGTTTAAATAACCGTTCATCCAAACCAAAATTAAAAAAACATTTTAGATCCTTTGACACAGTTTATTAGCCTAGAACAGTCTACAAAGGACAACATCAGATTAGTGTCGTTGTCGTGCAACGAAAATTTGAAGTTTCTTTTCCCTGGGACAACGTTAAAAATTTCTTCTTAAAGGTGAATAAGAAGTTAGCTGACTAAAATCCTTCATCTGGCAACTCCACCAGTGCAGTCTGGCTTCATGTAGGCATACCAGATCCTATAATGGTTTGTAGATTTATGTGGTCTGATTTTTGTGATTCTGGATTCAGATATTCCACAATGTTCATTTTCATGTGTCTACGTATGAGTCTAGAACAAGACACATACCAGTTCCTAGTCAGACCTTGAACTTTCCTCTCCTTTATTAGCTTGAGAGAGATTAAATAACATCAATTAGATGCAGGTTAGAAGATTCTTTCAAAACTTCAAGTTGTATTTTATCTCAATCATATTCACAATCTAAGCCATTACAGTCAACTTCAACTCCTGTTGAATTATTAGATCTTCCTATGAAAGTTTTAGAACTCCTTTCCAAAGGAGTATACATTCAAACTGCAATTTTAGTCCATTAGCTTGAAGGTTTTGAACTTCCTTATTCTGATTTTGAACCTACTGACAGTGAACAAGATCCTAATCTTTCTCTTTCTGAGGATAAACCTTTTCATTTTAAATCTTCTTTTATATATACTAATCCATCCATTTCTACTAAATCTGAGGAAGAATTAAGTATTTATACTAATCCTCTATCTTTTAAGTATCCTAAAAAGGTTCTTCCTAAAGTTCAGAAGTTAGTTATTAATCCTAATTTATTTCTGAAACCCAAATCCTCATCACCCTCTACTTCTAGTAAAGTTGACTCTCCTAAAAGGACAGCTTCATCTCAACAAATGGATGGTATTCAACCAATCATTGCAGCTCGTTATGCAACATTAGTCCTTCCTCCTGTGGCTCAACTTCATCCTTTTCCTTATGGATATGTGAAACATCTACCGAGATTCAATGGAGAAATAGTTCCATCTACTGAAGATCATCTAGCTGCATTTTTAGATTTTGCTAATAATTTGAATATTGAACATGAAGATTGAATAGACTTTTTGTCCAATCTTTATAAAGAAATGTTCAAATTTGGTTTAGACAATTACAACCAAATATTATTAATTCTTGGGTTGAATTGATAAATATCTTTAAGAATCAGTGGGGAATTAAGAAAGATGTTGTTTATTATTAAACAGAATTTGAAGATTTGAAAATAAACCCAAAAGAACTTGTTGTTGATTTCATCAAGATGTTAAATAAATTGTATAACAAAATTCCCCTAGACTATAAACCTCCTATAATTACTGCCAAATATATATTTTCTAAGGAATTTGAAGATGATTTTGTTGTTATTATTTGAGAAAGGAAGTTTGAAACTTTAGTAGATATGCAGACCAATGCAATTGAAGTTGAAGCTAATAGGTTGGCTTCTAGTGAACTGAGAGGAAAAGCTTAAAAGGCTTAAAAAAATTAAAGCTAGAGAAGGTGCATCATCATCCAAAACTAAAGATGAAGGAACCAAAATTGATGAAATAACTTCTCTCATTAGAAATATCTTTAATAGAATCTCTAAAATGGAATCTCAACCTAGAGTTATTCAACCAGTTGCAAATAGACCACAAGTCCAGTATAGAAGACTTTTTCAACCTCAAATTTTGCAAAGACCAAATAATGACCAGCAAATCTAACCTCCCTTATTTATTGATGATCAAGACCCTAAAGAAACTATTCCTATTGTTTCAAATGATATCAATCAATTGAAGATTCCTCATCACACAATGAAATTGTTTCAATAAATCAAGATGAGGTCTCTGCGCAAAATCAAGAAAGTTCTCAAATTTATAAATATTAAGATTTTTCTAAGTTTCTCATTACTGAGTTAAAGAAAATATATGACTGAAGGCCTAGACCAGGACCTAGCAAACCAACCGAAAAGGTAACCTTTGGTGAACCTCAAGTTAAACGTTCTGAAACATAAACATCATTAAGTGAAACAAATAATGAGTTACCAAAACAAAATTTTCCTGAAAAATCTACTCCAACAATTTTTAATGTGGGAAAAGAATTATAAAGAGTTAAATTTACAATTCCATTATCTGAACTCTCTAAAAATCTAGGTTATAAAAATGAAGTTTCAAAATGGATTCAATCCTCAAGTATTGATGCAGAAGAAGATGTCAAAAGTTTGCAAGATGAAAATTATCAAGTAGTTTTTGGTCCTAGCCCTCATATGATCAATGAAACTATACCTCCCCTCTATGTCACCTTGAAAATTCATGACTACCTTTCATATAATTGCATGCTAGATTATAGAGCTTCTCATAATCTAATACCTAAAGTAATCATGGATCAACTTCAATTAGAAATCACCATACCATACCATGACCTATAAACTTTTGACTCAAATAAAGTACCTGTTCTTGGATAAATCAAATATTTAGTGGTAACACTTGTCGAAATCCCTGTCAAGTGTAGTGTCTTAGATATAGTGGTCACCTATATTCCACCCAAATTTGGAATGTTATTGTCTAGATATTTTTGTGCCAAATTGGGAGGGAGTTTACAAATGGACATGTCTTTTGCTACAATCCCAGTGTATGGAGGTGAACATTTAAGGTTATATAGAGATGTCATATTTTTTAACAATGTTTGTAAAGAAAATCAAGCTATCAATCACCCAATTTATGCTATTGATAAAGATTTTGGTTGCTTTACTCTAGTTGATAATGATATTTCAAATTCTCAGATCAACATTCAAGAAGTTGTTAATACCTCTCAAATTTTAAATGTTGATATTTGGAAAATGTACTTTGATGGAATATTTTCCAAAGATGGAGCTAGTGCCGGAATTGTACTCATTTCTCCTTATAAGAAAAACATAAACCAATCCTTTAAATTATAATTTAATGTTATAAACAATTTAGTAGAATATGAAGCCTTTCTTTTAGGATTAGAGTTAGCTAAAAGCCTAAAGGTTTAGAATTTGATTGTATTTGGTGATCTAGAGTTAATTGTAAAACAAATTAGAAACATTTGTCAAACTAAGCACTATAGGCTTCGATATTACGGGAATGAATTTTGGGATTGTGTAGAGAATTACTTTCAAGATTTTAATATCACATCACTCCCAAGAGAAAAAAATATTCATGTTGATGCCTTGGAAACTTCTACTAGTGCTTTTAAAATTCCCAATCCTATGCAATTACATTACCAGATTGAAGTAAAATATAGGCCATCCATTCCTGATAACCTTAAACATTGGCAGGTATTCGAAGATGATGAACACTTAAAATACTTCTTACAATAAATAGATGAAATCTCATCTTTGTGTATCGGAGAGTAACAAATTGATCAAAATAAATCAAATGAAGAAAATCAAAATTTGAAGTTAGAGAAAAAAATAACAGATCACAATATCATTGAATTATCTAATAATTACATTCCAAAAGGACTAGTTCCTCATGAAAAGTTATTTGACCATAATGATGTCTCAAAAACCTCATTATTAAATTTGCAACAAGAAGATGTTAAGGATTGTAATATTGGAATCTATGAAGAAATTAGAATGTTAAAATTTTAGCATCATTGTCTCAAGAAATTAAAGACCAAATGTCAATCTTTTCAAAAATTATAAAGACATATTTGCATGGTCATATGATGAGTTGAAAACCTATGACATAGATATTATTCAACACAAAATTCCTCTCAAACCATAAGCTATACCCTTTTAGCAAAAGTTAAGAAGAATAAATCTAGTCTTGCTTCCAATTATTGAAAGAGAAATTGAAAATCTATTGGATGCAAAATTAATTATTCCTTTAAGATATTCTGAATGGATAGCTAACCTAGTACATGTCAGGAATGGTGAAATAAGACTGTGTGTCAACTTTAGAAATCTAAACAAACTGTTTTTAAAAGATAATTATCCATTACCAAAGATGGATCAACTACTTCAAAAAGTCTCACGTTTGGCTAGAATTTCAATGTTAGATGGTTTTTCTGGATATAATCAGATTCCGGTTAGTCTAGAAGATAGAGAAAAGACAACATTTACAACTCCTTGGGGTACATTTCTATATGCAAGAATTCCTTTTGGTCTAATCAATGTTGGAGAAACATTTCAAAGAGCAATGGATCTTTCATTCATTGGTAAGATAAATAAATTCATTGTCATTTATCTAGATGATTTCACTCTATTTTCTAATTCTAATGAGAAACATTTGAAGCACTTGAGGAAAGTTTTTAAAAGGTGCATGAATATGGGATTTCACTTAATCCAAAAAAATCGTTGTTTGCAATGACAGAAGGGAAACTATTGCGACACATAATCTGAAAGGAAGGAGTTGTTAATGATTCAAAAAGAGTCTCAGAAATCGAGGTAATTACTCTACCTAGAGATAAAAATGAAATTCAAGCATTTCTAGGAAAAATTAATTTCTTGAGAAGATTTATACCTAATTATGCTGAGAAAGTCAAAGGCATTACTAATATGCTTAAAAGGGATCATGAAGTAAAATGGACAGTCCAGGCTAGATATTCTTTTTCACAGAACAAGAAGGCTATTTCTGAAGCCCCACTACAAGCAGTCTGGACTACTCAAAGCCCTTTAGTATCTTTTATTTTGCCTTTGAAAATAGCTTAGTGGTTGTTTTACTACAAAAATGTGATGATTGATATGAGTAGCCCATTTCCTTTTTTAGCATTGTGATGAGAGATACTGAGTTAAGACATGATATCATATAGAAGAAAGCATATGCCCTTGTCCAAGTCCTGAAAACATTCATAATCTATGTCCTACACTCTCCTATCATTGCTTATGTTACCAATCATGCAGTAAATACATATTTGACACAGCCTAATGCAGATGGGAAAAGGGGAAGATGGATTGCAAAGGTAGTTGAATTTGATCTAGATATTAGTCCTACCAAATTGGTAAAAGGGAAAGTTTTAGCTAAAATTTTGGTTGAGTCAAATTGTAAGGTTCTTAATATCAATACCATTTTGTAGAGTTCAAGTGAGAAGAATCCACAAGAATCTTCTTTTAGCTCAAATGCAAAGAATCCACAAGAACCCTCTTCTAGTTCAAGTGAGAATAATCCAAAAGAACCTTCTTCCAATTCAAAATGAGAATAATCCACAATAACCTTCTTCTAGTTCAAATGAGAAGTGTTAGTGTCAGTATCTACACACTTCCATCAGGGATCAAAATTTGCTCTTTGCATTTTCGTTTTAGGGGTCCCATACTGAAAATTTTACATCATTGCATTAGGTCATGTCAAATTAATCCACTGATGGTTTTCTTCTCTTCAGAAAATATAATTTCTCCCTCATAGAGTGTACTTGCTGGCCCTTCTTTAGGTTGTCTTCAGTTATGGTTTCATGGTCAATTTGCAATCATGATTTCATTAGGTCATAGGGCATGTTTTCATTAGATCTTATGGTTTCATCACCAAGGTCAAGAGCCTAATTTAAGGTGTAAATAAAGGTCAGCAAGGGTATGAGAATGATTACTAAGTCAAGCATGATGGCTTGTAGGTCATAATCACTATATATTTATCTTTTAACCTAATGTAATTTTCACCTCAAAAACATGTTTTTGAGGTGAAAACAGAGTATTTTGAGTTAATTTGTATTTCTTATGTAATTTTAAGTCACTTTATGTAATAAATGATCCCAGCTACACTAGAGCATCTCTCCTTGCTGCAAGACAAAGAAACAATGCAAAAATCAGTTCAAGTTGAGCATTATCCACCTGAAAAGACATAAAGAAGCAAAGGCATTAAAACAAAGTTTTGAAGAAGGTCAAGGAACATTAGAAAGTGGGGTTTTCAAGTGAAAAATCAAAATTTACTCCTTTATAAGGCCTCACATTTCATTTTCAAGTTCATCATTTTAATTTGGCAACAAAAAGGTCAAAAAGTGAGAAGAAGAGGAAAGGCTGAGCAATTTTTGGGCGAAGGAGAGTTGGAGTTGCACTTATGGAGGGTGGCACTGCGCATCTGTAGCAGTGGTGGAGTGTCATTGTGCATAGGCAGAGTGGTGTTGTGCATTTTGGGCAAGCAGGGTTGGTGCTATGTGTTGAGAACTTGGTGTTGCACGTTGAGGCCCGACACTGTGCATCTGGGAATTTCCGCAGTGTTATTTTACACTGCATTGCACTTCCAAGGTGGCGTTGTACGTCTGTGCAATGGTGCTGTGCATTTAGCAGAAGGGCCCAAAAGGCCTCAAAACATCAACAAACTTCAAATTTGCTCTCTCTTAACTGCATACAAGTAAGTGGTCCTCGATACTACATTGATTGATTTACAATTTAACTTCTAAGCTGAATTTTCCTATAGCAAGTGCCTAAACCCTAAAATTCTCCCTTTTATGCCTAAAACCCTAAACCCTCATTATTCATCCTATCACCTATCACTACAGCTCTAAACTCTATCCCCTTATCCCTTTATCCCTTTATCCCTATTCCATATCATTTCCATCCCTTTATCCCTCTTTCCCAAGGAAAATTTGTCAAACAAAACAAGCCCTCCCTCTCATTTTTATGATTCCTACTCCCTCATTCATTTTCTATCACATTTGGTCATCTCCCGTCCCCTCACTCCTAAAACAACTTTCAATCATTCCCTTCATACAACCTCTAGCCTTGCAAACATGGACACAGAGGACCGAGACTAGAGGAGGAGGAAAACACAGGCAGTGACACCTCACCAGATAGAGCTAGGCATCAAAGAAAACCACACAAGGGAGGCAGGATTATCATAGAAGAGCCATAAAACCTTAGGGAATTGTAGGCCTCTCAGTTGGCTGTCACATGTTTCAGATATCTTGGCTGTTATGAGTTTTGTGAGCAGGTAGAGAGAGTTCAACACCACCCTGAGCTCACCAGACTTTTTGTAGCTCATCTTCAGGACAACAGGGTGACTCTTGCTAGGGTAAAATTCACAGTCTCACCCTCCATCATTACAGATGCAACCAGGATTCCAAATTTAGAGGAGAAGTGGTACAAGGCCCAGGACCTAGATGAACATTATTATGAGCCTTATATCAAACTCCGATATAGAAATGAGATGAAAATACTTTTTCCTTTTAGATTTCTTGAAGACAAGTATGTCCCTATGGTGAAAATCATCATGAAATATTTCACTTGTGAGGGCAGATTTTCTAGGCTATACACCTATCGAATCAGGTTTCTCATGAATTTTACCAGGGTGAGGATGTTAAACCTCCTTTATTTCTTGTTCAGGAATATTGAGAAGATGGCTCATTTTGTGTAGAAGAAGCCATACCCTCAACAGATGAGCAGTCTCTATCACTATTCCCTTATCAAGATGATTGTGCTTCATCATCTCAGTCTCCTCAAAATCTCTTGGGAGACATTCTTTTCTCATGACATCTTTAGGGGTCCTCAAATTCCTCCACCAATGTCTCAAGAAGTAGGGGGAGTTTCTAGCAATGCTTAGGTGAAAACAGATGAGGAGGCCAAAGAGACCAGAGCTACTGAGGTGCCCGAGACCATCATGACATATCAGAGGGGCACAAGGAGATTATTTGCAGATGATACGAAAGTGTTTTATCCATAGGATGTGGAAGGGACTTGCCTTCTTCATCAACCCATAGGCAAATGCTTGCTCCATAGGATGTGGAAGGGGCTTTGCCTTCTTCATCAACACAACAGGTACAGGTGAAGTAGCTACACAAAGGGAATGAAAAGATGCCAGAGGAGAGTTTTGATGATGAGGAGGAAAGGGACTTTGATCTGACAGAACATGATGAGCCAAAGCAGTGTTATACTCATCATGGAGTGGAAATAATTGACTTAGAGGCTCAGGACGAAGTAATAATAAAGGACATCATGATACAAGAAAAGGAGGCCCAAGTCCAACCTTTGATGGAAAATTTGGAGAGGGCCAAGTATGTCATCACATATTTGGAACAAGAAAAAAAGTAGTTGAGTGACAAACAAGTCCTCATGGAGCTAGAACTGCTCAAGGTGAAACGACAAAGTGACAAAGAGGCACAAGTCACTTTGACTCCTATTGAGAAGGAGATTGAAGATGATAGAGAGAATTGGCTTGAGAGAGTAAATTTACACCTTGAGAAGCTATTGCAGAAGGCCAATAGAGACAATCAAATTATTAGACACATGGCCTACCATTACAGGACCCGAAACAAGATTTGCAACATGATGGTCAAAAAGATGAAAGCTAGGCTATGGCGGACTCTGAAAGGAAAAAAGGAGGAGGATAGGCTTAGGTTGCTTGTTGAAGCTTCCTTGGCTCATCAGGACACTTGATGATGGTGCTTCTCACCAATTTTGAACAAGTTTGGAAGATTTTTTGTCATTTGCAAATTTTGAAATTTTACACACGGAAAAACTACCTAAACACGCAGCGCCACCGGCGTTGCGCTTTTCCTAGGGGCACCCAATGTACAAATGGTTTGAATTTTTAGATGCAAAGAAATGAGGACATGCAACCTATGGATTTTCAAAGTTTTTGGGGCAGAACTGGTCCACCAAAAGGTCAAAAAACACCCTAACAATGACCTTTCTGCCACTTTTTGGACACACAAAAGCACTCTTGGGAGAATTGAGTTTTTAGGGGTCAAATGAGCTTTAAATGTAGAAATTCGAGGTGTTTTGGAAATTAGACTGGAATACCGTTCCCATGAGCTATCATGAGCTCAATTTGGATGTCAGGAAGGCCTCCAAAAGGGACCTGAAAGTGGCGCTGCATGTTGGGCTAGTGGCACCGCGCGTAGGACAAATTTTGCACAGGATGCCTATTTTTCCAGTTTTTGACTGTGTTCATGGATTATCTCTCATGAAGGATGTTTTCCCTTTGTAAATTATGACTTGGCATGTAAATATGATGGATAACTAGTAGTAGAGGGTAGATTCATTGCTTTAGAAGTCAGTTGAGCTCAAATGAATCAGTTTTTCATTTTTAGAGGCAAGTTGTTGAGATGCCTACATTCCTATTTCTTGTTTAGTGTTGGTTATATTAGCTCCTCATCTTAAGGATTTGACTCCTAAGCATGGTATTAGGTTGAATTCATGTCTATATCTTCTTCTTCTTTCTCATTGTAAAGGGTTGGACTCAGCTCGATGCTCAGACCTTGATTGTACACCATTTTGTAGCAGTTTAGCAATAGATTAATAAGAATTGCAACTATTTTTATAGGATCCATGTGGTATGGAGTTTAAGTACAGTTTCTTATTATGTGATCATATGTTAATGTGTTTTGTATACTTCGTTAATCATTTCATTGCTTTCTAAGTGAATGCTTTCAAGTTGATAGGCATAATTCATTATATCAGTGCTCTACTTTGAGAAAACATTCACCATTTCATGTTTTCTGCAGTCTAGGAAGGATCCATGGTTTTCACATGCTCTTATTAGCTTCTCACCAGTCTAAAACATCTCACCCCATCAAGCCCTTAATTACTAAACCTTATGCCTACCTTGCCCCATTGAACACCCTGCAATTCTGACCTAATTCCCTAGACCTAAACTGTCCAACTCCTCCTGATCCGGCAAAAGCCATTCAAAATCCAATCAAAATTTTGTGCTACTATACCTAGCCTAAAATCATTTTCCTGATCCAGTCATCTTGGTTGAGATCCTTATAGAAAGAGCCCTCTCCCGGCCTAGTAAGGCTAGCTACTTGGCTAAGCATGGTTTGTGGTTACCTTGGCATTGCCTTCCTTCAACCTAAGGTTCAATCTAGGTGATAACATAGTGGCGACCATACTGGGGAACGAAAGACTAATCACCCTGGTAGTATCTTTCATTTGAATTCTTAAGCTTATGGATGATGAGTTTTAAAATTTACTAGGTTGAATTGGAAAGTTGTAAAGCAATATATAAAACTTCAAAATTTGAGCACACTGGCTTTGAGAAAGTACATTAGGGCCAATCCAGATCCAAACCCTATCCCAGTAGTGGATAATCCTAATCTAATTTCGAGGAGACTTAAAAGACAAGAAAGTTCAGTCAATCCCACACCTTCAATAAAAGTAGATTCCTGCCTTGATGAGTGGTTTTTTTTAGAAGACCTCCTATTTGATCTATCATTTGACCTTTCCCTATTTAGAAGTAGGTTTGAAAGTGCACTTGATAATATAGTTCTAGATCCAAAGTTTATTGCAAATCTCGAAGTCCAAAAGGAAAATCGATCAATTGATGAGTATATCCTAAATTCCCCTCAATCATCCCTCACTGCTACTAAGATCCTTGAACTTTTTGAATCGGTGTCCACTACCCTTAGTTCATCATTATTCCCTTCAACCTCTAAAGTTCATTCCCCACATCCATTTATACCTTCACTTCCCCATCAACCTATTATTCCCCATCAATCACCTATTACTCCCAGTTCTCCATCAACTACTGCATCAACTCCCAGTAGCCTAATCCTTGCTTTAAATCCACCTCGAGTTATGGATGCCTGGTATGCACCCCTTGTTCTACCTCAGAATCTTGGTTCCATGACCACTAATTATCAAACCAAGATACCCTTCTTTGATGCCACTCAAACCATTATAGCTCAACAACATGTTGATAAAATGAATGATTTCTTTGATCTCCATGAAGTAGAGATTGAAGATGTGACGATGAGATTGTTTGTACAAAGCTTTGGAGGTAAAGTTCAAAAATGGTTCAGAGTTTTACTAGCAGCTTCTATCACCACTTTACCAACCATCCATAGGCAATTCATGGATCGGTGGCAGGTGAGGAAGAATCCACTTCAGATTTTTTCCAAGTATGAAAACATCAAAAGAAATGTCAGCGAGAGTGTGCAACACTATTGTGTGAGGTTTAATATAGTATACAATGCTATTCCTGCAAACATTAAACCACCGGAGGAATTGGTTTTGCTCAAATTCCATGATGGTTTTGATGCTGATATGGCATATCAGTTGCGGGACCATGATCCTACCACACTAGAAGACATGCAAAAGAATGTATTGAGTGTAGAAGCAAACTTGCTATCCAAAAGAGCAAGAATGAGATATGAGAAAAGAGTGACCATAAAATAAGAAGCATCTACTTCCAATGTAAAGATGGATACATTGATTCGAATAGTGCAAAGGATGGTTCACCAGTTAACCATCATAGATAGACCTGAAACACCAATCCGGAATCCAAATTTTAGAGGACAGCAGAAGCACAAATTTCGAATCAAGCAGAGAGAACAAAAAGCACCAGAGCAACCAATGCAACAACAACAGATTAGAACTCCCTTACAACATAATTATGTTCCAAGAATGGAAGAAGAAGATGATGAAGATCTAGTAATTGAAACAAATCACTTTTTCACTTCTGATGGTATGCCTATATTTCTAACCAAACATGAAGAATATGCAGAAGCTCCAGACATTCAAAGGAATGAAGATTACATCTTAGCAAATGATTAGGTTTTGGAGGATGAATCTGATGATTATCAGTGTGGTTATATGAATGCTTTGACTACAAAGCAGAGGCAGTATTCTTTAAGGACAAGAGATGTACCGGTCAATCCCATTTAGAAAAGAAAGGATGTGAAAACCAAGAATGATTCCTCAAACATTCAAAAGAAAGGGAAAGAGCTTTCTGATCTGAATCCTAGAAAGGTACCATCAACAAGTATCACTGCAAATGAGAAGAACAATTAGCAAAAGGATAGTGCAACGAAAGAGCAAGCAGATATGAAGGACATTGGTGTCAAAGTGGTAGAAAAAGTTTTATCCTTTAATTTAGAAAGTAAAAATGCTTAATTAAAAGTGTCTATTCCTTTGACTGAGTTGGTTAACAATAGAAATTATAAACACCATGTATCTAGAATATTGCAAATTGATCCTTTGTCAGACATGGTGAATGTCGAGGATGATCATCCTGAACTCATTTTTAGCCCAGCCATAGAAGGCCAGCTTGAAGATAGTGAAGTCCCTCCCTTTTATCTGAGTCTTAGACTACATGAGTATATTCTCCATAATGCTATGTTAGATTCTGGAGCTTCCCACAATTTGATGCCTAAAGCCATTATGGAAAAGTTGGGCTTGGATGTCACCCAGAAATATCATGATTTGTACTCCTTTGACTCCGGTAGAGTTCGTACATTGGTCTCATCAAAGATCTGGTGGTTTCTTTAGATCAAATCCCAGCCAAAAATGTCTTGATGGATGTGGTAGTTGCTGATATACTGCCTCGATTTGGTATGCTCTTATCTAGATTGTGGGTTGCTAAACTCAAAGGCACTTTACAACTTGACTTCTCTTATGCTATCATCCCTGTTTTCAGTCAATTGAGGAAGTTGTACCAAGAAAAGAAAATGAAGTATATGATCACTAGTAAAGAGAAGCCTGTGAATCATCCGATAAATGTTGTACTTACTGATTTAGAGTCCTTTGTTTTGTACTCTAATTGTGGATTAAATGATGTAGATATTCATCTTGTAGAAGTAGATGATATACCAGAAATTTCTGAGAATTTTAGAGCAGTTGTTAATCAAGAAAAAGAAAAAATAGCAAGTTATTCTGAGTAGCCTATATAGTAGCAAAAGGTTAGTGAAGAGTAGAAAAATGAAGTAAACAGCAAAGGTAAGGTAGAGAACGAAACATAACTTCAGAATCTAGAAGATGACGTCGGCCTTTGGAGCATGGACTTCAATGGCGTTGTGGGTAAGGATGGTGCTGGTATTGGAATTTGGATTCGAAGCCCTGATTTCCATCCTGCCAAAGTCCCAAGTAATGTTAGAGTATGTTCCTACAAGTTAGCTTTTGATTGCTCTAATAATGAAGCGGAGTATGAGGCTTTGATTACAAGTCTTAAAATTTTGAAGAAGTTCGATGCGAAAAGGATTTTTGTTTATGGTGATTCAGCGCTGGTGATTAAACAAGTAAATGGATAATATCAAGCAAAACATCTGCAGATGAGAGCCTATAGAAATGTAGTTTTGGATCTTTTGAGGATGTTTCCAGAATATACTTTGACAGCAGTACCCAGGACTCAAAACATCATTGCAGATTCACTCGCCACTATGGCCAACAATTTGAAGATTCCAATGAATTCTAGCAACAAATTTGAAATTCATGTCAAACATAGGCCTATTGTTCCTAATAATTTGAGGTACTGGCAAGTTTTTTGGTATGATAATGAAAATAATGCCTTTTTGCAGAATGAAGGAAAGTTTAAGAATGCTTCCATTGATGATGTTTGTGATTCCGATGAACAAGAGATTGAGGTAAATCAGATGGAGGTTTTATAGCTTAAGGATAATATCATTCCTAGAGGTCTCATACCTTTAGAGGAGCTTTTTGATTAGGATGATGTGGCAAGAAAACTGAGCTTGGTTCCTACAGACAAAGGAGTTGAAGATGTAAATATTGGAACAGCTGACAAGCCTAAGCTTGTAAAATTATCAAAAGCATTGTCTCCCAAAGTAAAGGCTAAGTATGTTAGATTACTTTCTAAATTTTCTGATGTTTTTGCATGGGATTATTCAGATTTGAAAGTGTATGACAAGGATATCATTCAGCATACTATTCCTATAAAGCCATATCAAAAACCTTTTACATAGAAGTTGAGAAGAATCAGTCCAAAGTTGTTGCCATCCATCGAGAAAGAGGTAAATAGATTGTTTAAAGCTGGCATCATTGTTCCAATTAGATTTTCTGATTGGATTTCAAATTTGGTCCCAGTACAAAAGAAGACCGAAGAAATAAGGTTGTGCATAGATTTCTGGAACCTCAATAAGGTGTACTTAAAGGATAATTACCCTCTTCCTAAGATGGACCATATTCTACAAAGAGTAGTTGGAGCATCATGGATGTCACTACTAGATGGTTACTTAGGCTATAATCAAATCTTGGTGCATGAAAAAGACCAAGACAAAACTACCTTCACAAGACCTTGGGGAACCTTTAAATATGCCAAAATGCCATTTGGGTTGAAGAATGTTGGAGACACTTTTCAGCGGGCGATGGACATAGCTTTTTCTAATGAGAAGTATGTTTTCTTGGTGGTTTATTTAGATGATTTGATGGTAATTTCTGGTTCTGATGATGAACATTTGCACCACTTAAGGATTGTTTTTCTGAAATGTAGGAAATTCAGGATTTCTCTAAACCCAAAAAAGAGTCTTTTTGCCATGGATGAGGGTAAGCTTCTTGGTCATATAATTTCTAAAGATGGTATTCACATTGATCCTTCTAGGGTATAGGCAATCCATCATATACATTTTCCACGCAACAAAAAGGAGATTCGGGCTTTCAATGGTAAGATGAATTTCTTACACAAATTTATACCAAATTTGGTTGAGCATTTACGTGAAATAACTAATATGTTGAAAAATGACAACACTGTGCAATGGACCGAGGATGCTATGAAATCTTTCAACTTGGTAAAGTTTTCTTTGACTACAACCCTAGTCTTGATTAGTCCTGATTATACTCATGATTTTATTATATTTTCATTTGCATCCAAGCACACCATGGCTGTGGTATTGATGCAAAAGAGGGATCAGGTGGAGCAACCCATTGCATTTTTTAGTATGACTATTCGAGATGCTGCCTTGCGTTGCAATACATTGAAAAACAAGCATTGGATCTTATAAAAGCATTGAAGGATTTCAGAGTATACATTCTGCATTCACATACTATAGCATATGTTCCTAATGCAGCCGTCAAGGATGTTCTCATGCAAACTGATCCGGAGGGAAGAAGAGGTAAGTGGATAGCAGCAATGCTAGAGTATGATCTTGAGATTAAACCTACCAAACTGATCAAAGGACAAGGCTTGGAAAAATTGATGCCTGAATCAAATCCGCATGCTCTAGATATAAATCTTATTGTAGTAATGTCAGAGGACAAATATGGTGGCTCACTCATTCAAGATTAAGAAATGTTTCTCAAATCACCTTAGTATTCTAATATAGTTTATGTTCTTCAGCATCTTTTGCCACATCCTAGAATGTCAAGAAGTAAAGGTAGGTCACTAAAACTAAAGTCTGCAAAATTCTGCATTTTAAATAGTGCTCTCTATTGGAAAGATTTAGGAGGAGTTCTTATCAATTGTTTGGTCGAAGATGAAGCTCAGCAAGTAATGAGTGATTTTCATAGAGGTGATTGTGGCGATCGTTTGTTTTGGAAAACAATAGCTAACAAAGTGTTGAGAGTAGGATATTATTGGCCGAATTTATTTTCAGATTTATATAAGATAGTGATGGGTTGCCATGAATGCCAAGCTTTTCAAGGAAAAATGAAGTTGCTTCCTCTTCCTTTGAAGCCAGTTGAAGTAAATGCACCTTTCCAGAAATGGGGACTTGATTTCATAGGGGAAATCCATCCTACATCATCAGCACAACACAGATGGATTTTAAAAGCTACCGATTACTTCACCAAGTGGATTAAGGCCATTCTGACAAGGCAAGCCACAAACATGGTAACTATCCAATTTTTAGAATCTAATATCTTGTCTCGTTTTGGCTGCCCTCACAAGATTATAACAGACAATGTAACAACATTTGAGTCCAAGAATATGGTCACGTTTTGCAACAAGTACAATATCATATTGGCTCATTCCACAGCATACTACTCATAAGGCAATGGATTGGTCGAGTCATAAAATAAATCCTTTTTGAATATTATCAAGAAAATGTTGGAGGAAAATAAGAAAAATTGGCATCGAAATCTTGTTAATGCCTTGTGGGCCGACAGAGTGAGCAGCAAGAAATCAATAGGTATGTCACCTTTTGAGTTGGTTTATGGTACCGATATAATCTTTCCTACATCACTTGCAGTCCTAGTCATGAGATTGTTACAGGAAGCTGGTAGCGAAGACGATGATATTCAGCGTAGAATTAATCAAATGATTCACCTTCAACAAACAAGAGAAGAGATTTTCCAAAACACTTTCTGATTGCAAGAGAAGATAAAGAATATTTATGACCGAAAAACGAAAGAAGAAAAGTTTCAGCTGGAAGATGTAGTGCTGCAGTGGGATGCACGGTCTGAGGAAAAGGGCAAGCATGGTAAGTTTGATAATTCATGGAAAGGACCATATAGAACCTCAGCTTATCGAGGATAGAATGCATTTTTGTTAAAGGAAATGGATGGTCAGGATTGTTCAAGAGGGCCAGTGAATAGTAGGCTCCTGAAGCACTACTACTTTTGAGGTTGTTCCCCGAAGTTACTTCACCTTCATTGTATATACCAGTTTTCTTTTCCTTGCAAGGTTTCAAGTACACTGTCATCTAAGCTTGGGGTCCAAAGTGAAGGCTATACATTTTGAATGATTAGTGTCAAGTTTGGTTGATTTGGTTTATAGTCAAGTTTAGAGTCGGTTTGGTTGTGAGTTAGTTTTTAGCTTGTATTGAGTCATTTTTCACTTTTTTTGTTTTGACCATCTTGCACAATGCATGAGGCACTTGGTCTACAGTGTTCTTGACACCTCCAAGAAGATGCCATCCCCAATAAGGCCAATGTTTGTGTTAGTATATGCATACTTCCATCAGGGATCAAAATTTGCTCTTTGCATTTTCATTTTAGGGGTCCCATACTGAAAATTTTACATCATTTCATTAGGTCATGTCAAACTAATCCACTGATGGTTGTCTTCTCTTCAAAAAATATAATTCCTCCCTCATAGAGTATACTTGCTAACCGTTCCTCAGGTTGTCTTATGTTATGGTTTCATGGTCAATTTGCAATCATGCTTTCATTAGGTCATAGGGCATGTTTTCATTAGGTCTTATGGTTTCATCACCAAGGTCAAGAGCCTAATTTAAATTGTAAATAAAGGTCAGCAAGGGTATGAGGATGATAAACAAGTCAAGCATGATGGCTTGTGGGTCATAATCACTATATATTTATCTTTTAACCTAATGTAATTTTCACCTCAAAAACATGTTTTTGAGGTGAGAACAGAGTATTTTGAGTTAATTTGTATTTCTTATGTAATTTTAAGTCACTTTATGTAATAAATGATCCCAACTGCACTAGAGCATCTCTCCTTGCTGTAAGACAAAGAAACACTGCAACAATTAGTTCAAGTTGAGCATTATCCACCTGAAAAGACAAAAATAAGAAAAGGCATTAAAATAGAGTTTTGAAGAAGGTCAAGGAACATTAGAAAGTGGGTTTTTTAAGCGAAAAATCAAAATTTACTCCTATATAAGGCCTCACATTTCATTTTCAAGTTCATCATTCTCATTTAGCAAGAAAGAGGTCAAAAAATGATAAGAAGAGGAAAGGTTGAGCGAGTTTTAGGCAAAGGAGAGTTGGAGATGTGCTTCTGGAGGGCGGTGTTGTGCATCTGGAGTAGTGGTGGACTAGCACTGCATGTAGGTAGAGTGGTGCTACGCGTTTCAGGTAGGAAGGGTTGGCACTGCATGTTGAGAACTTGGCACTGCGCATTGAGGCCTAGTGTTGCGCATCTGGGAATTTCCGCAGTGTTATTTTACACTGCGCTGTGCTTCTAGGGTAGCGTTGTGCATCTATGTAGTGGCACTGCACATTTAGAAGAAGGGCCCAAAAGGCCTCAAAACTTCAACAGAATTCAAATTTTCCCTCTCTTACCTACATACAAGTAAGTGGTCCTCCATACTACATTGATTGGTTTGCAATTTAACTTCTAAGCTAAATTTTCCTATAGCAAGTGCATAAACCCTAAAATTCTCCCTTTTATGCCTAAAACCCTAAACCCTCATTGTTCATCCTATCACCTATCACTACAGCTCTAAACTCTATCCCCTAATCCCTTTATCTTTTTATCCCTATTCCATATCATTCCTATCCCTTTATCCCTCTTCCCCAAGGGCAATTTCTCAAACAAAACAAGCCCTCCCTCTCATTTTTATGATTCCTACTCCCTCATTCATTTTCTAGCCCATTTGGTCATCTCCCATCCCGTCACTCCTAAAAACACTTTCACTCATTCCCTTCATGCAACCTCCAGCCTTGCAAACATGGATACAGAGGACCGAGACTATGAGGAGGAGGAAAACACAGGAAGTGACACCTTAGCAGATAAAGCTAGGAATCAAAGAAAACCACACAAGGGAGGTAGGATTATTGGAGAAGATCCATCAAACCTTAGGGAATTGTAGGCCTCTAAGTTGGCTATCACATGTTTTAGATATCTTGGCTGCTATGAGTTTTGTGAGCAGGTAGAGAGAGTTCAACACCACCGTGAGCTCACTAGACCTTTTGTAGCTCATCTTTAGGACAACAAGGTGACTCTTGCTGGGGTAACCTTCACAGTCTCACCCTCCACCATTGCAGATCCAACCAGGATTCCAAATGTAGGGGAGAAGTGGTACAAGGCCCAAGACCTGGATGAACACTATTATGAGCCTTATATCAAACCCCAGTATAGAAATGAGGTGAAAAGACTTTTTCCTTTCATATTTCTTGAAGACAAGTATGTCCCTATAATGAAAATCATCATGAAATATTTCACTTGTGAGGGTAGATTTTCCAGGTTGTACACCTATCACATCAGGCTCTTCATGCATTTTACTAGGGTGAGGATGTTAAACCTCCCTTATTTCTTGTTCAGGAATATTGAGAAGATGGCTCATTTTGTGCAAAAGAAGCCATACCCTCAGTAGATGAGCAGTCTCTATCACTATTCCCTGATCAATATGATTGTGCTTCATCATCTCAGTCTCCTCAACATCTCTTGGGAGACATTTATTTCTCATGACATCTTCAGGGGTCCTCAAATTCCTCCACTAGTGTCTCAAGAAGCAAGGGGACCTTCTAGTAGTGCTCAAGGGAAAACAGATGAGGAGGTGAAAGAGACTAGAGTTACTGAGGTGCCCGGGAACATCATGACATATCAGAGGAGCACAAGGATATTATTTGCAGCCGATAGGCAAGTGTTTGCTCAACGGGATGTGGAAGGAACCTTGCCTTCTTCATCAACCCATAGGCAAACGCTTGCTCCACAGGATGTGGAAGGGGATTTTCCTTCTTCATCAACACAACAGGTACAAATTTTTGAGTCGTTAATATGTCATTATTATTATCACTTTTTAAAACCTATTTCATCCATTTCTACTCTTCTTTATCATGTCATTTATCACGATTTATCATATAATCTGATTTTATAATTATTTATGCTCTTGTGAATAAATATTATTTATTCTACTTTATTTTTAATAAATTGATGATCATGCATGATTTTACCAATGATGGTTTATTAATAAATTGGTCATAACATCACTCACCATTTTAGCCTCCAAGATATTTTCCATATTGTAGACTTGATCTCCACCTCATCATTAAATGAGCCAACTCAGAAATTCGCTAGAATAATAAGTGATAATTTTGCATTGGATGTTTTGGGAAAATGGAGAAGAATATGGAAAATATGAAACATGGGTTTTGTCCAAAACTGCCCAAATTAGTTTTTCATGAGCAGTTTTCTGAAATTCAGTCCATACTTAGAGAAATGAAAGGTTCTCTAAAGACATTTTTCTCATATTCACTGTCGTGGTTGTTTTCCAAATTATCTCAGTTGCAATACCGAATTCAACCTATTCTTGTTGAATGCTAATGGATAGATATTTCAGAGATGATATTGTTGATCAATTTGTTGTGAACAATCCAATTTTGTAATGAGAATCATTTTGTAATAATCTTTGTTGTAACTTCTCTCCGTTCTCTATGTATTTAAATGAGGACAGAGATCAAAGAAGGGGATTCATGATGGATGATTAGAGAGAGAATTATATGGATCATTAGATTAGAGATAGATAGGATAGGATAGGAGGAATTGGAGAATTACTATTGAAATTGTAACTTTGATCATCGACTCTTGTTGTTGAAGCATAGCACGAACTTGTTGTAACAATTATGCAATAATGAATATATAAAAACAGTTGTAGTTCCTTCGCATCTCCTGAAGTAATCCAACAGTATTCATCGGTGGCTAAGGGCTCGGCTCCTAGTGGATCTACTTCTTGTTCCCGTACTGTATAATGTGGTTTGCCTAATTTCTAATTTCTGCAAGTGTGGTTTTTTAATGATTACCTTCCGCAGTTGAATTGTGTTGTTGTTCATTTCCCTCATAACAAGATCATTTCTTTCTGCAAGTATGTTGTCGTGTTGTTCATTCTAATTACAGATCTTCGCTGTTCATTTCAGTAACTTATTTTTTCTGTTCATTGCAGTCACATAAGCTTTTCTGTTCATTTCTATTATATAGCTTTACTGCTCATTTACTTTGTGTAATCATCTAGTTTTGCCTTCTAGCATTCTTACAATTAACAGAATTATCTTATTTACATAATTTGTAGTGGTATTGTTGATTTACTTCATTGTCATTTCCAATTTGGTTATTTAGTGTGTTGTGTGTGAGGTAAACAACTGTAAAGAACATTGGGTATTGTTGTCAAAGCTCTCAGATTGGGGATCTTATTTGTGCTTGATTTAGTTTCCATCATTTAAACAAGAATGAGTTATCGCTACTGTATCCTTGGCTGATAATTTTTGTTACTTTGTCGAATAAATAGTTTAGTTTCAGAGCATTCTATAATTTAGAAAGATTACTCTTGAGTAAATAGTCACCACAAACTGTGTACACTCTTGAAATAGAAAATCTTGCCCGGATTGATAATTAATGTGGCATAAATAGGAGTTAAAAAGACACCTTTTATCAACCAACACAAGTGCAACAATGACACAAAGGCAAGGAAAAGATGCCATAGGAGAGTTTTAATGGTGAGGAGGAAAGGGACTTTGATATGAAAAAGCATGATGAGCTGGAGCAGTGTTATACTCATCATGGAGTGGAAATAATTGACTTACAGGCTCAGGATGAAGAAACAATAAAGGACATCATGATACAAGATAATGAGGTTCAATTCCAAGCTTTGATGGACAATTTGGAGAGGGCCAAGTATGCCATCACATATTTGGACCAAGAAAATAAGCAGTTGAGTGACAAACAAGTCCTCATGGTGTTGGAACTACTCAAGGTAAAACAACAAAGTGACAAAGAGGCATAGGTCACTTTGACTCCTATTGAGAAGGAGATTGAAGCTGATAGAGAGACTTGGCTTGAGAGATTCAATTTACACCTTGAGAAGCTGTTGCAGAAGTCCAATAGAGACAATCAAATGATCAGACACATGGCCTACCATTATAGGCCCTGAAACAAGAATTGAAACATGAGGGTGAAAAAGATGAAAGCTAGATTAAGGCGGGCTATGAAAGGAAAAAGGGAGGAGGATAGGCTTAGGTTTCTTGCTGAAGCTTCTTTGGCTCATTAATACACTTGATGATGGTGCTTATCACCAATTTTGGGCAAGTTTGGAAGAATTTTTGTCATTTGCAAATTTTGAAATTTTACACACAGAAAAACTGCCTGGTGGCGTTGCGCTTTTCCTAGGGGAACCAAATGCATAAATGGTTTGCATTTTTGGATTCATAGTAATGAGAACATGCACCCTATAGATTTCCAAATTTTTTGGGGTAGAATTGGTCCACCAAAAGATCAAAAAATGCCCTAAAAATGACCTTTTTGCCACTTTTTGGACACACAGAAGCAATCTTTGGAGAATAAAGTTTTGAGGGGTCAAATTAGCTTCAAATTCAGAAATTCCAGGTGTTTTCGAAAGTATATAGGAATACATTTCCAATGAGCTATCATGAACTCAATTTTGATGCCAGGAAGATCTCCAAACGGGACCTGAAATTGGCGTTGCGCATTGGGCTAATGGTACTATGCATAGGGAAAATTTTGCACAAGATGCCTATTTTTCCAATTTTTGTTTGTGTTCATGGATTCTTCTCATGGAGGATTTTTTACCTTTATAATTGATGACTTGGCATGTAAACATGATGGATAACTAGTAGTAGAGGGTAGATTCATTGCTTTAGAATTCAGTTTGAGCTCAAATGAATTAGTTTTTTACTTTTAGAGGCAAGTTGTTGAGATGCCTATATTCCTGTTTCTTGTTCAGTGTTGGTTAGATTAGCTCCTCATCCTATGGATTCGACCCCTAAGGATCAAAGGAGGTTGAATTCATGTCTATATCTTCTTCTTCTTTCTCATTGTAAAGGGTTGGACTGAGATGGATGCTCAGACCTTGATTGTACGCCATTTTGTAGTAGTTTAGCAGGAGATTAATAAGAATTGCAGTTATTTTTATGGGATCCATGTGGTATGGAGTTTTAGTATAGTTTTTTCTTATGTGATCATATGTTAATGTGTTTTGTATACTTTGTTAATCATTTCATTGCTTTCTAAGTGAATGCTTTCAAGTTTATAGGCAGAATTCATTATACCAGTGCTCTGCTTTGGGAAAACATTCACCATTTCATTTTTTCTGCAATCTAGGAAGGATCCATGGTTTTCACATGCTCTTCTTAGCTTCTCACCAGTATAAAACATCTCACCCCATCAAGCCCTTGAGTTCTAAACCTTATGCCTACCTTGCCCCATTGATCACCTTGCAATCATGACCTAATTCCCTTGACCTAAACTATCCAGCTCCTCCTGATCCTACAAAACCCCTTCAAAATCCAATCAAAATTTTGTGCTACTATACCTAGCCTAAAATCCTTTTCCTGATCCAGTCATCTTAGTTGAGATCCTTACGGAGAGAGCCCTCTCCCGGCCTACTAGGGCTAGCCACTTGGCTAGGCGTGGTTTGTGGTTACCCTAGCATTGCCTTCCTTAAGCCTAAGGTTCAATCTAGGTGATAACAAGAAGAATCCATAAGAACCTTCTTCTCGTTCAGATCCAGTTCATCTTACTTTACACATTGATGAGAAATTCCTACTTTCAGATTGATATAAAGACATAGTGAATTTTCTTCGAGATTTAAAGTACCCTCCTGAATCTACAAGGAATTAATCTATATCTCTTATACTTAAAGCCATGAAATATTGTATCATTAATGCTAATTTTTATTGGAAGGATCCTCTCAATATCCTTTTATTATGTCTAAGAGAAAGTGAAATAGATGGAGTTATCAAACAATTTCATGAAGGCATTTTTGGAGGAAATTATGCTTGGAAGGAAATTATATCCAATATTATGAGAGTAGCCTTCTATTAGCCTAAATTATTTGTATAGGTTGGAGCTAAAGTAAGAAGTTGTATTCCATGTCAAATATTTGCTGGTAAGCAAATATTAGCAGCACTACCCCTTGTTCTAGTTTTATTTCAAGAACCTTGTTTACAGTGGGGATTAGATTTCATAGGTGAATTATTCCAGCATCAAGTAACTAAAATAGATGGATTCTAACTTCTGTAGACTACTTTACCAAGTGGGTAGAGGAAATTCCTGTAAAAAATGCAATAGATATAGTAGTCATCAAATTTATTGAAGAGAACATATCGTCTAGATTTCATTGTCAACAATAAATAGTTACAGATAATGCACAATATTTCAACAGTATTAAAATGATAGAGTTTTGTCATATGTAATAGATTTCATTACATCATTATAAACCTTATTACCCTAAGGGTAATGGATTAGCATAATCATCAAACAAAATTATGGTCAAGGTCATTAAGAAAGTATTGGAAGATCATAAAAGGAGCTGGGATACTCATCTTAAACATGTAGTTTGGGCATGTAGAATATCACCTAAGAGATGTACAAGAAAATCCCCTTTCCAACTTATTAATGGAACTCAGGCAATTTTTCCCACAGAACTAGCATTTCCTATTATGAAATTTCTATAGGAATCATATGATGAAGATGATGGTTTTTCAAGGAGAATCAATCAAATCATTGAATTAAATCAAGACAAAGATGAATTTCAATTCAAACTTCAGCAATATCAGAATAAAATGAAAAGTTCATTTGACAGAAAGGCTAGATAAAGAGACTTCAAACAAGGTGATCTAATTTTAAGATGAGATACCAGAAGAGAGGAAAGAGGCAAGCGTGGAAAATTTGATAACTTGTGGTTGGGACCATTTAGTATTGTAGAAGTGAAGGGTAACAATACTTTTATTTTGTAGAACCTGGAAGGAAAATATTCTTCATTTCCATTCAATGTAAAATATCTCAAATATTACATTCAATATTAAAAATTCTTGCATCCATAGTTCGTTGTAAATTTCTGGTTTTCTTTAAGTTTTACCATCAAGTGTGATTTTCACAGCAAAGACTCCATAGCCTGTGGAGAAGGCACATTGATCTGCAAGTTCTCTACATCACATGGAGGGGAGAAGTCCCTAGATGGAGCCAATGTTGTAACTTTTTTCACCATGACGTCCTTTCCATTTTCCTTATGTTGAAAATACAAAAAGAAAAGAAATATAGAAAAACAAAAGAGAAATAGAAAAAGAAAAAGAAAAGAAAAGAAATCAGGATTTAAATAAATAAATAAAAAATAAATAATATATATATATATATATATATATATATATATATATATATGAGAAAAAATAAAATAAAATCTCAAAGTATAGACAAGCTTGCTTAAATGTCACTGCATTATATTTGCACTATCGTTTAATTTGTTATTATGTAAATTAATCAATGCTTAATTAATAGATTGTTAAATAAAAAAAAGTGACTTGATGTTTTGTCGGCTTGTGATAAAGCTCGAGCAACAATCAAAGGCTGAGATTAACCCCCCCTAGATCAATGGTGGGGGATGAAATTCGAACCCCTTGCACTTTCGACGTTTAACCAAGAGGGGAAGAGTGTCTGAAAAGTTGTTTTGTGCATTTCGCCCATGGCTTTGTGGCCCCTCCATAGCCATTCCCCCCCTCCCTTCCCCTCTAAAAAACCTTAAACAACCTACCCCCTTGAAAAACACTCACTCATCCACTCCACTCTCGCCACCATTTTCATAGCTCCTCACAAATCGCCACATTTCATACCCTCATTCGTCCACATCACATAACTGTTACAAATAATAAATCTTCTCACCTATAGCTAATTTACCATTATAACAAATAAATTCTTCCCACCAACGTCTAGTGTATTAACTATATGCACCAAAAAATGGTTAATTTTCCCAATCCATTTAAAACATTTTGTTGCTCTCCACATTTTGTTTCCCCTATTCTCTTGCAACAACGTAGGCATAATTGGATTTTATCAGCAGACAAGCATTTGCTACACCAACAATCACCAGTTCGCAGTAATTCGATACACTTGTCTACAATATCATATTTCAACACATTGTTGTCCAAAGGAAAGTCTAAACTAGTGTAGAAAGCCCAATGTTACCCCATGTATTGAATTTAGACGAATTTCCCCTCGTTGACAAGCAATACAAAATCTTTGAAACCTAGTGTAAGTTCGATATTTATGAACTCCACAATTGGGAAAATCAGAAATTCTTAGATGATATAGATGAATTGAACATATGGTACTCCTTCCTACCTAATTTCATCTTTCCTCAAGTCCATTTCTTCTCGAAATTTGTCACCTAATGTCATTTAAGATATTTACTAGTCAGAGGGTCGTAATTGCCAAAAATAATGAATTCTTGTTTTACTGTCCCTCCTCAGTGAATATGTAAAATCCTTCAAGTTTAACCTTCAACCCCTTTTCATCCTTTTTCTTTGGACTCCCTTATGGAGATCTATCTGAAACTCACATTCCCTCAAAGAGCCAATATCTTTGACTCATTTTTACGTTAGAACTCTTAGTTACCAAGAACCAATCCACCCTACTCTTCTTCAATATTTCCGTAAATGTCTAGGAAAGTAATATCTAAGGTTTAATGTCTATTACGTTACCCTAATGATCAGTATTTTTATCAGTATTTTCAGTAAGTGATAAGCCATCACTCATTTTTAACTATAGTCAATTTTCAACAGAAAGCATTCATGATCAGTTTCTGAAGCTTTCTACTGAAGGTGATTTTAAGCATCAACCAGTCCTTATGTATTTATTTATATTTTTCCAAGTAAATAGATTAAAATTTCTACAATAGAAATTTGATGTATATGGGAATCCTAAGTCTGTTATTCATTGCAATTCATTTGTAAGAAAGAACACATAGGACTATTCTTTCAGTGACTATGTAAATTAGTTTTTACATACTACATTGTATCTTCCCAACAGTGATATTATACCCATAATTTCACTTGAAATCAAAATAATTCTTCACCTCTCTGAACAATGTAATATTGGAGATTGGTACCTCTATCAGAACTATACAAAAATCATAATCTATGGGTGTTATCTTCCTCCCTATAGGTTGCCAAAATTTGTCCCAATCATAATTTTTGCACTCGAATATACCAGACAGGTGATGAATATGGACAATCAACATTTTGTATCCAGAAAGAAGAAATATCAGTTTAAGATAAAGGAATATATTGGACCATTTGTTGTCAATAACAGAGCAACAATAAAAGATGAAGATCTCTTGTTAAAGCAAACAAAGTTCAAATTGAACTTCACCTGGTCCTATGATCGCTTCGTGATTATTTATAAATTAGGAGTTGGGTAGAAGACTACATCTTATGCACATACACCCAGGCCAAAAAGAGAACAATATGCAAATCAAGACGAGTGGCATGAGACATTGTTAAAGGAAAAATAACAACAACTAGATGTTTCAATAGTTATTCCCATAACAACATCTATTACAGGTACTTCAACAACAGGGACTTCCACAACAACAATTGTTACAGTGGATACATAGTCCAGTGATGCACCAACATATTTATCAAAATCCATGGGAGACTTAACACTGAAAGATCAAGAGATTCAGAAATTAAAAATTGTGACTTCAGAAGCTCCAAGAACAAAAGATTAAGACTGATAATGTGTATTTGGTAGAGTTGCAAACAAGTTATAAGTTGACTCAGCAAATATCAACTCATGAAAATGAAGTTGTAATTGCTGAGACCATTTCTCAGGCTAAAGAAAATATTTGGCTTAATATTAATGAATTAATTACTCAAGTATGGCCTTTAATTGAGATTATTTTTGAGCAGGAAGAATTGATGCAAAAATCAAAGGAAGCAGTGGCATAAGTAAAGGAAGACCTCGACCACAAACTAGGAGATGCTACAAGAATAATTAAGGTTCTAAATTTCAAGACAAAAGAAGAAAATGAAGAATATGGTATTGAAGACAAAACTGAAGTTGTCTTGGAAGTAAGAAGGGTACATACTAAAATAGATTTAATGTTATAGTTGGAAAATAAATGTAACAATTTAGATGCCTGAATCAAAAAGTTTCACAAAAAAATTAATTCATTACATATGAAAGGAATTCCAGGTCTGCAGGGTCTAGGTAATAAGTTTATTCCACTAGAAGAATATCAATAGAGATTGCATGATATAGCAATAGATAAAGCTAAATTTTCTAAAATCAAAGGAACCATCACTGGAAAAGCTTTCATGGAAGGTCTTAGTTATGATTTATTAATTCAACATGGGATCAAGCATATGTTCCTGATGAGATGAATCATACAAAAAATTATTAAATTTTTCTATTCCTGATGAGAAAATATGGGGCAAATTGTGTGAACTCGTCAAATGAGAGACAACACATTTTCAAGAGCATAATACCAAGTTTTCAGGGAAAAAGACCAGATTTCGAGGGACAAGAAACAAAAAAACAAATTTATAGCTCCAGTCACTAGAAACAATCCTTGAATTATGTGCAAGATGTCAAATCAGATGAACTTTCCTCTTTTATAGCTATATTTTTGTAATAAATCCAAATTAGTTTGGAAAAGATATTTTGTAACAAAATTTGATTTTAAGTCTAAATATTTTTAGAAAAAACTCTATAAATATTTTGTAATTTGAATTATAAAGGGTTGAACCATTGTGATAAGATAATTAGCATTATTTTAATTCTCTAAACTCTTACTAAGATTAATAAAAATATTTTGGACTCATTTTGAAGAAGCTTGTGTTTTCCTATGAGTTTTCTAGTTTTTTATTATGTTTCTATTTTTTTAATTCCTGCCTATGTTTATAGTTAATAGGAAATCTGGGCAAGATAAGATTGAATATCAATCTTTCTGAAATCCCCTGTGAAGTTATAATCAATTAAATAGATTATTTAACCGAAACTATTTGTTTGAGTTAATTCCTCTACATCATTTAATTGTTTCTTTTTGTTATTTTTGAATATGCTATGTTTGGCAGTAAAAGGATTTTACATGCATCATCTATATATGACTAGTCAAATACTCTATTTGAATGTTTAAGGAGTCATATACCTTTCATAAACATTTTAAAGATTAATTCTATTAAAAGTGAAGAATTGGCCATTTTATTATATCATAAATAATTAGGATTTTCATATGTTTAATAGTTTAAAGCATTGGTCATCCAATCCCAAATTAAAACAATATTTTAGATGCTTTGACACAGTTTCTTAGCCTAAAACTATCTACAAAGGACAACAATGGATATCATAAGATGGTAGCATCAGAATGTGCTCAAAAATAATGATCTTAATCATCATTAATACATCCATGCAGTCACATATTATAGGAAGACTATCTGAGATCATAAATTTTTGATCCTATGCAAGTATCTCGAAGGGTAGTTAGAGACAAATCAATGTGTATGAAGTAGACCAATCATGAATTCACTTTGGTTCTATGCTCAACATAAGTGGATGGGTGTTCAAATAAAACATCACTGCGTCAATCAACTTTTGGTTTGCAATCAGGTTCAAGAATACATTTTCATAACTTCTTGAAATTCAATTGGTGTGTCCAAACATTTGCATATCCACTTTCCAAAAATTCCTTAATCGCTTTGCAATATATATTTTCTTTACCCAATTTCAGAAATTGATTGATCGTGTCATGATTCATTATTTCAAGATTTAGAAGACAACTCCCTCTTACTTTGATCATTAGAGGATCCTTACCTGTCAAAAGTAGACCATCAGTATATAGAATCAAAATCAAAGTCATACCTTGGACCACTTTTGAAGTAGAGGTTTGGATCAACACATCATCTGGGCTTCACTAGGTAACACCAAATGTGGGAATGTGAGGATCAGGGAGCTTGCTTCATACAATTCTTTCTAGAATCATAAAAATTGACCAAAGAAATATGTTTAGCCTTACACAAATCAATAGTGTGCTATCAAATCAACTACTTCATCTTATCAAAGTTTAGATTCTAGATAAGGACTAGTATCAAAATCATTATTATTGTGAATCATCAATATGACAATATTAATTCTTTAGAGCAGACGACAGGTAGAGCTTTCATTTTTTATCATGTCCACGAGATGTCATCAACACATCCCCATGATCATAATATAAGTCACTAAATTCAAATGCATACACCAAGAATAAGTCATGCAGGTTCCATCCATTTATTGTGAGATTGCTTCATACTAAATCACAATTGTTTATTCTTCAACCAATGTGTCACAAAAAATGATGTCAACACATAATACCAATATAAATCACTTAAAGTCACTATGCCCATATAACATTGTCATCAAGGAAAATCATCAGTCATCAAATTATTCATTAGGTCAAATTGTACATTTGTTATCATAGTGAGATCTATAGCTCAAAACATATCAAGTAAAAGTTTGAAATTATTATCAAGCATCATTTCAAAATACAAACACGGCTTATTTATATCAGTTAGAAAAATCTCGTCAAACCCTTGCAATTGTTATCACACTCTGTCATACATTGGACTCAATGGATAAATCACAATATGCATATCCTGGTCACCTGAAAACACAAGTTTGGTCAACATATTCACATTATAGTGAAACATCCAAACTTCCTTTCTCATAGAAATTTATGTTGTTTGCTCCATGTCTGTAGGACTAACATCCTTTGGGTGAACTCTGATTTCATGCAGAAAACTTCATTTTTGTTTCCTGCAGGCATATCCGCACCCATACGCGTTCTTTTGTGTGGTTGAGAGGTTACATTTTTATCCTTGACCTTACTTTAAGGGGCATCTGTTATACAGGAAAATGACCTCCTCATCAGCTCGAAGGAGGAAGAAAGTTTGGTTGAAAACATGACCAAGTTCATAGGCCTATTTTCCAAGGTAACATTCCCCAAGGACTAGCAAGAAGAGTTGTAACACTCCCCATGCATGATCTAGTGGCATTAGTCCCTAGGGTAACTCACTGTGTTGACTTAGAGACAACGTTAGTAAATGTTTTTGAGGTTCTAGAGGTCAAATGAGCGGGTTGACTGAATAATGTCCCACTTTTTACTCATGTCATCCTTAAAAGCATGAAACAACTACCTTCGACCAGTCTAAGGATGTTTCCATTTATAATGGAGTCTAATAGAATGGGAAAGAACAATAAATCAAGGAAACATCCTATATTTTTCCAAAGGGAACTCATGAGAGAGTTGTCAAGGATAAGCCTCTCATTCTATATATTAGAGGTTTGGGGCATTGTGAAAGGGGTCAAAAGATCAAAAGGTTGAAGGATTGTCAACTAGTTCTCGAAACGTTGTATGAGATATAGTTGTTTACAAAGAGGTTAAGAAGAGAGAGAGAGAAAGGAGCTGGAGGACTAAGGGAAACTTGATTCACCATATGGTTGAAATAATCCTTTCCTATTAATAATATAGACCTTTAGTTGTGTTTTCTACTCTATGGTGTTTATATTGTGTTCAGTTATGTATTGATGCAATGCCATAGTTTATGAGTAGCTTAGATGCATGTTATTATATATCTTTATATATTGATGTCTTGATTATTAGATTTTATATGTTGTAGTATTACTTCTTGTCTTTTTTATATGCAGGTGTTGATCTAGGAGCTAACAAAGAGGTGTTCCACTTAGCTACATTGGGCTCTCTAGCAAACCTGCAGCAAGATCTGAGGTAATATCTTCCCTCCTACTTTGAATATCATACATTAATATGGATATGTATATCATTATTTGTGCCATTTGAAGTTAATCTAATCTGTCTTCCAAGGATCTCGAGAATATCCTTGAGGGTATTCTAGCCACAACCACACATGCATTAATCCCTATAGTAGAATTGGTGACGCCGCCGGGGACTATACTTAGTTCCCAGTTTTCTCTTACCAAGTTCCCAAATCTCTCTTTCTTTGAGGCCCTCCTCTTCTTCTTGGTTCCCTTTTTGACCATTCAAGACTCTTCAACACCCTCCTCACTATGCTCAACCTTTGTTCTGACCCTAGAATACTTCATTTAGAGCTTCTACCCCCCTAATTCACCCTAGTAGTGAAACCAAAGAGTTATAACATTATGTTGGCCTGTAGACAGAGAATTAGTGCAGTCACTAACTCTTTGTTCCCTCTTTTGAAGTGCGTTAGCCAACCATATCTTGATTAACAACTACTTTTTTGAACTCTTGGGTTGGGGAAGATGCCTATAGTATGTTCAAGTATCTATAGTTGTGCACTTTTCATTTTAGGAAAATAGCTTAAGAACTTATGTTTTTCAGAAAAAGAAAATAAAAATTTGTTTGAATTTTTTTCTATTTACTTAGTTAGATTCAGCATTTCTATATTGGGTTAGTTGTTAGAGAGTGTTTCATGTCTACAATTTGTGCTTATGTTTACTACACTATATGCATGGTATTGATTGACGTATAAACTATTCTCTCCTTGTAGAAATAACTCTTTCATTAAATTGAAATTGAAACGCATGTCATGCATGGTTTGCGTCAGAGTCCCACAAAACTCCATACATCAACACCCCTTCTGAAGACATTAATAAAGTACATTTAAATTCTATCTTATAATAAAATAAATCAGCAACTCTTTTGAGTATACACACATATTAGTCTAGGCTAGGATCTTAGGCTAGGAAGTTGTGACTTAACTACCTAAGATTGTAAAACTAAGACTAGTGTCGTTAAAGAGGGAAAATGTTGTTGCACTCATACTATCTCGGACCACTCCAATGAAAGTGGAGCTAAATGTGAGACAACATAGGAATGTGAGAGAAGGTATCCTACCATTGATTGCATATCCATTGGGTATTATGTGTATTGGGGATCCCTTCAGGGGTATCAGAGCTAAGTCGGGGACTTAGATATCCTACCTAATCAGTGTACTATGTGCGATCATGGCCCCTCCAGTAGTGTCTGTGATTTCAGGTAACCATAGTGGCCATACTTTTTAGGGATGAACACAAGGTGACTTGGGTGGGCTACCTTGGTACTCTGTCTTTGGTTTTTGGGAGGGTGATCATCTTCACAAGAGTACTTGGACCCTTAATCTAAGGTTCAGGCGAAGCTCAAGAGTAATCATAACTATACATTTGGACAACTCTCTCTTTTATCCATTGTGATACTGGGTTTCATCTCCAACAAATGGTGGTTATCAGACAGAGTCATATCCCCTGCTTGCCGATTAACTATTATAGTATTTTTTATTTTTTTGGTGTCGGTTTGTTATCACTGAGACTATAATAAATGTCACTATAAATGTTTTTGATAAAATATATCAGTCACTATGGCTACATATGGCCCTCGTCGTCAATCTCGGTGACACCAAGGTCTTCCTCCACTGACTATGGAGGATTCGCTACACCTTGGTGATCTGGATTACACCTATTTGGGTAATCAATCTCTAGTATCTAACACCAAATCAAACAATACATTGCAGGACTTAATACTATCGGAAGATTTTTTCACTAAAGGTTTTGTAACTTCTTATAATCCTCCCATTACTGATCCTTTGGAACCGCTATTGATTCAAGTTTCACTTGTACCTACCATTTCTTCAACTATACCTACATCCAACATTCTCTCGGCTACTAATGGGTTGTGGACTTTTCTGGACAACTTTCATCCACCCTCACTTCCCTAGCTAATAATCAGTAATACACAATTGATCGGAAACCCCTCTATTCAAACTATGCCAAGTCTAAGAAACTTAGTAACACCTAACATAGGCAGAACCCCATACATACCAGTTTCTTCTCCTTTTGTGTTTGATCCTGGACATTCGGTTTTTGTGATGTTAGTATGGGTCCCTTAAGTAATCCCTTTGGTTGTAATCCTTTGTTTAGTTCAAATCCCTAGGTTCAAATGCTAGGGGTCACTGTTCCCAACATGCACATACCAACAAGGGGCATTACGATCCCCCCTCCTCTTATAGGATAAGCTAGACAGTAATTAATCAACATCAATCCTCCATATGTCAGTCAAGTGCCTATGACCAACTATGTGGCTGGTGGGATCCCTCAACCCAGTCTCGCTCAATCCATTTGGGCACCCCATTCTCAACCTCAATTGAGTCAAGGGGGAAATCAAGATTATATCCCCTAGCCTAACATCCCATATGGACAACCACACTATATGACTGTTCCTCAAGGAAACTATTATTCAAGGAACCCTATGTATGATGTTGGGAACAATATGATGGGTGGACCGCAAGGTCCCTCAAGTCATTCATGATCACCCTAGTTAGACTTAGGGGCACCAAATACTTTTCCTTTTTTGGCAACACTCGACATCCTCGATCTACAAAAATTGACCAATGACCCCATTTACCATAACTTACATTCTCCTCCAATCCCACACAAAATACCTACCGACATCTCGAAGTTTGAAGGAAAAAAAGGGGATGATCTAGGTACACATGTCACCACCTATCATCTATGGTGTGTATAAAACTCCATGGTGGATGATAGTATTCATCTCTGGATCTTCCCCCTGCACCCTTACTAGCAATTTTTCCAAGTGGTACATTGAGTTATCATGCACATCAATTAATACCCTTGGTGCCTTGGCGATGGAATTTTTAAAGCACTTTAACCTACCCATCTGCTATGAAACTGCAATGAAACTCCTTACTACCTTACGCCAAGACAACTCCACCCACATCTCTGATCACATTCATGAATGGAGCCAAAGGTAGAGGCTAGTCAAAGCCCCCATTCCGAATTATCTATTAGAAGATTGGTTATGTAAATCTCTTCTTCCCTAAATCGCCAAGGATGATGCCTTAGGTGGTGCATTCATTGAAGACCAATCCATTCATCATGCTCAAAAATTAGATTTGATTGGGTACTCCTTAGATGAGGAATCAAATTTTGCATTGAATGAGTGCTCTCACTCGAAATTTTAGTAAACCCATACAAAGATAAGTTGAAAATATGAGTTGAAAAAATATTTTTTTCTTTCTTCCCTCTAAAATTTGATGATGTAATCTAATCTTGTTTTATCATTTACTTAGGAGGCCCATTTTAGACCTCAAAATTCCCCTAATGCGTAGAAGAAGATCCTAGAGTCAACAAGTTATCTAAAGGAGTTCTAAAAGAATACAAACAAATATATCTTGATATTTTTAAGGAGTATATGGATGTGTTTTCTTGTTCATATGATTATTTGAAGACCTTCGACCCTGATGTCATACAACACAGGATTCCTCTAAAAGTTGGAGTGCAGCCATACAACAAGAAGCTCAGAGAAATAAATTCCTTGTCACTCCCATAAACTGAAAATGAAGTGAAGAAGCTGCTACAAGCTAACATTATTGTACCTTTGAGGTATTCAGATTAGGTGGAAAATTTAGTCCCTGTCAGGAATAAAAATGGGGGAGTTTACCTATGTGTATATTTCAGAAATTTAAATAACACCTCACTGAAAGATAACTACCCTTTGCTTAAAATGGATTGTATTTTGTAGAAAGTAGTAGGTTCTGCTAGAATTTCCATGATGGATGGTTTCTCTGGATACAACTAGGTCACTGTACAACCAAGGGATCAGAAGAAAACAACTTTTACTACACCTTGGGGAACATTTATGTATGATAGAATGCCTTTTGGCCTTATAAATGTTGGAGCCACTATTCAAAGGGACATGGACATAGCATTTGTGGGGAAAAATAAAAAAATGTAGTGATCTATTTGGATGGCGTTAATATTTTCTCAAAATCAGATGAGGAACATCTCCAACACTTGAAATTCACATTTGAAAAGTGCAGGAAGTATGGTTTATTGTTAAATCCCAAGAAATCACAATTTTCTCTAAGTGAAGGTAAGTTATTAGACCATATAGTGATGAGAGGAGGAGTAAAAATTAACCCCAAAAGGGTATAGGCTATCAACAATATCCCATTAACAAGGAATAAAAAGGAAATTCAGTTCTTCTTAGGGAGAATAAATTTCCTGAGGAGGTTCATACCAAGTTGTGTTGAAATCATTAAAGAAATCACCAATATGCTAAAAAAGGACAAGGAGGTCAATTGGAATGTTGAAGCTAGAAAATATTTCTCTAGAATAAAAAATGCCTTTGTGGAAGAACTAGACTTAGCTAGCCCTGACTATCAAAGGCCATTTATTATTTTCTCTTTTTCCTCTCCTAACATGATAGTAACTATTTTATTGCAAACAAATAGTGGAGAAAGGAGCAGCCCATTGCATTTTTTAGTCAAGTGTGAGATGTCAAGCTGAAATACAATATTTTGGGAAAACATGCCTATGCCTTAGTCAAGGATCTCAAGGCTTTGTGAATTTATGTCCTATAGTTAAAAGTAGTCTTGTATGTCCCTACAGTTGTTGTGGAAGATATGCTTATACAGGGTGACAGTGAAGGCAAAAGAGGTAAATGGATTTCCAAGATTCAAGAATATGATATGGATATCAAACCTGCCAAATGGATTAATGGGTAAGGGTTGGCTAAAATATTTTCTAAAGCTAACTTCCAAGCCTTGGGCATAAACCTATTAGGAAATTAAGAAGGAGAAAGAACAGGGAAATAAGAACAAAGAATCACTGAGACCTCAACATATAAAATCCAAATGAAGTACCTAGCCTTGGAGTGGTACAAATATCTTGTTCACTATTTACTTTTTCTGATTTTCCCATTGAATTTCGATAAAGTAAAATATAGGGCCTTGGTACCAGAAGCTAAAAAGTTCGTTATCTCAAATGGCCAATTGTATTGGAAGGATCCGGTGGGAATCTTGCTATTACGTCTGGTGGAAGAGGAGCCTCCTAAGGTGATTGACGAGTTCCGTAGTTGTGTTTATGGGGGACATTATAGCTGGAGAACCACAACCCATAAGATTCTCATAGTTGGTTTCTATTGGAATAGGTAATTTGGTGAAGTTCATGCTTATTTCAAGGCCTATGAAAAATACCAAATGTTTGCTAAGAAGAAGAAGTTAGCACCCCTTCCTTTGATCCTTGTTTCTATAGAAAATCCATTCAGATAATGGGGTCTAGATTTCATTGGGGAAATACATCCACCATGCAGTGGTCAACAAAAGTGGATACTCATAGCAACAAATTATTTCACTAAATGGATGGAGGCCATCCCTGCGAGGAACACGACTGATGCAATGGTCATTACATTTATTGAGGATAATATCCTTGCTAGATTTGGTTGTCCGAGGAAGATTGCCATTGATAACACTCAGGTATTTAAATCAACTACTTTTATGAACTTCTAGCATAATTACAATATCATTGTGGGACACTCCACCACTTATTATCCATGGGGAAATGGATTAGCTGAATCTTCAAACAAAACCTTAGTGAGAATTCTAAAAAAGACCATAGCAAAAAGAAAAAAGATTGGGACTCACAACTAAAATTTTCATTATGGGCTAATAGAATTACTACCAAGAGATCAGCTAGGAAATCTCCTTTTGAACTGGTATATGGAACAACTCCAATTTCCCTATCCAATTATCTATTTCAGTGGCCAAATTTTTACAGGATGTTGAGGAGGATCCAAATTCTCTAACTAGAAGAATAAATCAGCTAGTGGGGCTGCAAGAAAAAAGAGGGAAAGTAACTTGAAATCCGATCAGATATTAGGAAAAGATGATGACCCTTTTTGGCAAAAGGGTAAAGGATATATCCTTACATCTCGGAGATTTAGTACTTAGGTGGGATGTTAGAAGAGAAGATAAAGGAAAACATGGGAAATTTTATCCCTTATGGTTTGAACCCTTCAAGATAATGGAAACAAGGGAAATAATACCTTCTTGCTAGAGAACTTGGATGGTGAAATGATTGAGTTGCCTATAAATGGGAAGTTCCTCAACCTCTATTTCCAGCATTAAAAATTCCTACCTTCACTCATTGTAAATACCAGCAAACCATCATACATACCATATGTGTTTCTTATATCATTACTCCTTTTGTCTTTACTTTATGCATGTCTGAATAAATTGACTCCATGCACAAGTTGTAGGAATTAATCTACAGGTTCTCAATCCATTGCTTGCAATGCATTGTCCCTACCTGGATTCATTTTTGGTCTCCTATCTACCTTCTTACATATTTATCGTATGGTCCTATATTTATCCCTATGCATAGAGGAATAGATATACATAGTATGGCAAAGGGAAACAAAAGTTAGGTGCTTACTCCACACTAAACGCACTCAGACAATAGACAACATTAAAAACCTTTTGTTCCAAAACACATAAATAAAAGGGATGGGAGTTTGATGGAAGGCAGGGTCCTCTGTTCAAACTCTAGAAAATATTGAGAATATCACCATAATTTGTGACTTGTCCAACCCCCAGAAGAATTACGAGGTTAGAACTAGTGCGACCAATATGTCGGCGTCGCCCCCCGGAGGAGAAAAGTCAAGGGAACCGATCGAGTGGATCAACGACCCATATTAATTTGAAGGGGTCTCAGCTCAATCCCAACTCCTTTTTTTCCACCTGCTAGAGAGAGGTGGGGACCATGCCTGCCACGCCGTACCCCGAGGTGCCATCAATATCCTTTAAGCAAGCATTGCGATAAACGGTAAATGCATTCCCCCTTTGTTTGTCATCCACTCATCCTCCCAATCACCTACCAACACTTGTCACCTTCTCATGAGCTCACCCGTCATCACGTTACCATTTTATCCCACCTAAAAAAATCCAACTCGTTAAACGTTTGAATTTAAAAGTATATTTCCTGCAGCCAAGTCCTCCTGCCACTCCACTAGTCCATGACAGTGTTTTCCTATTAGATAGTCTAGAGCTTCCTCAACATCATTCATTCAAAATTTGCCCAACCAATCAGGTAACATGTGGTCCTTTTACTTATATTTTTATCCTTATGCTCAAAATGAAGAAGCCTGCACCTAAAAAAACCTAAATCGTGAGAGGCTAAACCCTCTTCGAACATTGAGCCCCTTGCGGACACAAAATCTCAAATATATGACTCACCATGCTCCCACCACCTGTTAGACCTCTGGTTTGAAATGTATTACCACCATTTCAAGGGATAATACCCATTTAGGGTAGTGGAGTCAAGTTTTTATTACCAAATTGCACCATTTTCCTATCCTTTTCAATAGTTTGTTCCATGTCTTGTCATGTCCTATGTTGAAGACAAAAATTGCTTCGTATCGTCTACTAGAGTGAAGATCCTTGAGCTAACTCCAAAACTAATTCAAAAGGATCTGGTGTACCCTGTTTCTCTTGACTCTAAAAAATTTACCAAAACTACCATATTCTACAGCTATAACGCTCTCCCAGTTGGTGAACAACAAGCTTCCTTGCATATGATTTTGGCTCTTTGCCACCAATCCTTATTCGTTGTTGAATCTTTTCCCATAAATATGTTTATAGAATTCGTACAACCATCCTCATGGTGATTTCCCAACTATTTGGGGAAGATGATGCAACTAATGTTACCAAAGTTGTCATAGCATTTCTGAGAGTGATAATGTTGTGAGTCCATGTTTTCTATATACCTTCATTCCTAGTTGAATCTATTAAATTTTAGTTGCGTCAATTTCCTATCACTTCATCCTTAAGATATGACTCCATTATGCTTTACTTGTTCTTATACACCCATGTGGATGTGTGTGAATACTTGGTCCTTAGTCTCATGGATTCACACAAACAGATAAAGTCTATTTTTGATTGGGATGTTGTTGTCAGGAAGAAGCCCAACAATGAGGGTTTTTATCATTTCATATCTACATATATGGCTACAACATACAAAAAAATTTCCAATGTCTCTCCCCCAAGGATTCTACCCCAACAAAAAGAAATCCTACATCTTAGCAAAGACACTAGGGTGGGTGACTAGTACTTCTTCGAGGGTTACAATGAAATTACAGTTTATGGGTGCGAGATGCCTCCTTACTGCCTGCCTACCTTTATGTCCATGAGAATATTTTCCCTACAGTTCATTAGATATAGCCTACATGTGGTTCAAATCCACTTCGTTCCTGCCAAGAAAGGCTATATGTTCAAATTGGGCAACCCAATAGGTCCTTTCATTGTAAATACCAGACAAGCCTTTCAACCATTTAAATATTTGCTAAATGAATTGAATTTTGAAATGGGAGACATTTAGCACTATGAACCCCATGGCATTATTTCAAATAAAAGGATAATAATTAATGCCTCAACTTATGATCATGAATATAGGCTTGAAGTTGAATGGAAGGATAACTTCGATTCCTGGCCTATTAATACAAAGATGGAGATTGAAACTTCAACTTCAAAGGATAAATCTCAGAAAAGGAATCTGGATGAGACTAGCAATGTGGATATGGAAGAAAATCACTGCAGCAAGAGGGCCAAAATCTAAGAAACATTTGATGAAGATATTGAGACCATGTTGACCGAGACAAAACTGGACCAACCAGGCTTCCAGGTGACATTAGAAGACCCACTTCAAGCTTCTACCTCTTCATCTACATAGGTAGGACTTATAATTGTTTTTGGGATCTCATCAATAACATGATCTAGTTGGGTTGTTGGGCATGTAATATAAGAAAGTAACAAGAGGATCAGAGAGGATATGAAACATTAGCTAACATCGCATTCTATCCCTTACTAGACCAGACTTCTAGCTGCCATGGAACTAGAGAGGAAGAAAATGATTTTTTCATTACATCATCCCTCAGCACAGTGACTTTCATCGGGCTCACAATTTAGGACTGTGGATGTATCTCTGTACATGACTTGTTTCCCTTTGCTAGACAAAATCAACTTTCATAAACATGTGGGAGAGATGCTTTACGATGAACTAAGCTGAAATGCTATGACAATCAATAAATCTGAGAAGCTACTAGAGAAGGCCACCACAAAGCTAAAACAAAATAGAGATAATTATAAACCTCTGCATTTATAGAATCAAAACTTCAAAGGTCTGATTTTCAAGCAAGGTGATCCAAGGGATTAGTAAAGTTCTCAAATTCAAAGTGCTCAAAAGTGCCCGAAACCTATGCCAAAACATAGATCTCGATGACCTAAATCCAACACAACTTGAATATCTCAAAACCAATATCATATTATCCAAATATTGCCTTCTGATAATTTTCTGAAACAGGTAAAAATAATTGCAGGTTGGATGCAGGACCTCTGACTGGGCAGTCCATACGCTAACTAGGTAGGGTGACTGGGCAAGCTGACTTTACCTCGTGGGCCAATGGCAGGCTACGAAGTGGCCTCACATGATTGGTTAATTTATGGGTGCATTTGATTGGCTGTGGTATATTATATTTGGGTCAATGATGGGTCACCATGTGGCCTAGTCATGAGCTGCCATGTGGCACCCTGGGGTCAAAAAAAATTGGTATGGGTTGGCTTGAGGCCAGACCGGATTCAAACACAAGACCCCTAAAGAAGCAATACAACACTCTACCATAATACCAACGATGTTACTTAAGCCATATAGCATTGAAATAAAATTCAAAGTTTCCATAGTTTGAATTTCGGGGAGGGGGTTAAGACTAAGCCCCTAGCCCCTTGTCACTACACTACCCATGAGACCGTGGGCAGAGCGACCAAGGGCTTAGGGCTTAGTACCAATCCATGGTCTAGACCTTAGACCATATGACTAGAGGCAGCCGCAAAGGGGATCTTGGTGAGAGGGGTGAGGGGAATATGGGGGCCAACCCTGGGTTTCATGGTGAAACAGAACCATATGCCAAAAGGTTGGAGCTATGCTGATGGGGGCAGGTAGTTAGCCCTAGCCCCTAGGCACATGGCCTGATGTGGCCCAAATTTTTCAACAATAGGCCTTATTTTGCATTTAAAAGAGGCAAAAAATTACACATGAACTACGGGAATATCACCGACAACAGGGGAAATTGGCACTCGACAAGCCCTAAACTACAAAATTTGTAGAACAGTTAGCAAAGTAGTCCAATTTGTAGAGTATTTAGCAGAAAAACTTCTCTAAAGCATAACTTCTTAATTTTTTGGCCAAATTGAGCCCAACAAGAGCCCAATTGGGGCTTTTTTACTGTTTTGGAGCCATTGGAGACGTAATTTTTACATTTTGAGGACTATAAATCCATGTAAAGACAAATTTGAGCACTTAATGAAAGAGGCCCAACATTGGAAGCTGGACCAGGAGATGTAGCTCAAGAGAGGGGCGAGCTACTTTATCATTTTGTTCTCTTGTGTTTTTGATATGGTATATTTGTCTCCGTTTTAATGTTGTTAACTAAGTTTTAAAGCCATTAATTTATGAGTTTTTTGGAAGTGGTCCATTGCCTAAAAGACATAAAATTTTACTTGCATATCTTCCATCACCTTCATGTTTGGATAACATATAAGTTTGGTATCAGAGCTTAAGGTTATTTTAAAGGTTTGGTTTTTTTTGCAAGTGTTTTATGATGCTTACAAGGCTGAAGCTTAAAAGAGGGAAAGGAGAACTTGTTGGTGGGTTCCAATATTGCAACAATGATGCTGCAACTCCTGGGACTCCCTTCTTTACTTTTATCAACCCGATAATTCGTAACAAACTTGGAAGCGACGGTGCTATATGCACAAGTACTAGCTCTCACTGCAGGCTGTCACTTGATCAGCTGACACAAGTTCGCGAGGAGATTAATCCAACTTCTATGAGTTCTTAGAAGAGGCTTTTAACTGTGATGGATGAAAGATATCTCAAAAGAGACTAGTGTACTTACAGAAAGAAGCTGAAAGCTGAAAGGAAATGCAAACCCTAGCAAACCCTAGTTTTACCGACTAACCTTACTGGTGCAAGAAAAGAGATGAAAGCTATTGAAATGGATTCCATTGACTCTTGGAAAGGTAAAATGCATGTTTCTAAGCTACTTCTGAAGGAAAATATGGAAAAAGCATCTTTTTGTATTTTTGAGTAATCTTATGCAGAATTATTATGCATGCGTTTTAACTATTTTTGGTTGTGCGGAGGTTTATTGGTGAAAGGAAATGGAGTGGACGATTGTAGGAGGTTGGGAAGGTGAGAAGAGGGCCTAAGGGGTCCCTAGCACCCTTCTAGATAATTCTACCATGATCAGATCTTGAAAAATTGCTCGCGTGAACTTCTATAGGAAGTCTGCAAGGGATCTACAGGAAGTTCTACAGGAACAGGCCGAAAGTGGATTTTAGAGGGTTGATGGTGGAAAAATGGTGGGAAAGTGGGAATTAAGGATGGAAAAGTATGTTAAGGAGTCTAGGACCCAGCAGATGAAGCTCAGGAGTGATGAAGATGGTTGGATCTATTCAAAGATGAAGGAAGCAATGTTGCACAAAAATGTAGAAATTAGGGCAAGTTGGGAAAGTATGGTGAATGGGTGAAGGAAATATTGAGAGAGAGAGACTAGATAGGTTGTATGATGGAGGAAGGATAGGTTGGAGTGTCTTACAGGTTTTCCGCACACTACTTTCCAAAACTGATCCAAGAAAAGACCAGAAAAATAGAGATTTATCTATTTTTACCTAATCTGACCTAAAAACCAGAAACATGATGAACATAAGTTTATAGACAGGAAATCATGCAAGCAATCTATGGAAACTAAGCAAGAATAGATCTAAGCATGAACACACAACTGATATCAACGTTTCCAACTTAAAATCTAACACTAACAATTGCATTGGAAGGCAAAAACAGTGTTTTGTGGCAGCAAGTGTACCTTGGTGTTAGTTCATGGTCCCAGGGAGGGAGAAATGAGGTCAAGGACTAGTTGATAGCCTTTTTGTGGATCTTTTCTATTACCAAATTGCCAAATCAACCTGAAGCATGAAAAACTATCCTAATCATCAAAAACAACCTAAGTAACAAAGCAAGATTTTAACCTAAATAACATAAATTATTCTATGAATGCAAGAAAACACATAAAAGTACACAAAGGAGGTACTGGCACCTAGGTTGGGCCCAACCCCAAGAGCTACAACCTCCTAAGAAAGCTCAAAGTTGGTGCAAAGTGAGATTCATCTTCATTAACCAAAAATAATAGTCATGTCACAAAACTATTTATAGAAAGAGCTCGAAAATGAGTTGAATGCAGAGCTGCACTAAAGTGAAAAATTAAACTATTCAATAGCTAAACTACCAAGGCTTGAAGCCTTCCCACTTATGCCAATGAGGACTCCCAATAGTCCTCCTTAACTTTAGGAGCTTGGCTTCCCAAAACTATAGTTAATCAGCCACTTCACTAGACCTGCTCGGCTGCCCCTTGAAATCATCTTTGGTGGGCTGTTGAGCTCCGAGCTGATGGTGGAGAACTCAAGGAAGAGGTCATTTAGTGCAGGAGACACCCCTCCTATAAATCCTCATCCTTGTTCCTTCGTATTTGGCTACGAAGTTTCTCATAAATGCCTGACCTTGGTCTAAAAAATGTCCAAAAATCTGCAATAAGAACGTATTAGACTTTGTGGTCAAGTATCTATTCCCATTCATTCAATTAACATAAATATATTCAATAGCATGCATAAAAATATGAAGAATGGTGGATTAAATGAGAATAATGGGCAAAATGAGCCCATAAAGTTACCCATTTTTGGGGCTCATCACTTGTGTAGCCAAGGTCTCAAATTGTTTGAAGGAGAACAAACATATCTCAAGCTTCACCAATCATGGCACATGAAGAAGTTCCTGAAGGGATTTATAAAGATGAGAGAACTTTTAGAAAAGCTTTCTTTGAAATGTCTGAAATGGTGAAAGTTCTTTATGGGGAGAGGAAATTAGGGTTGCAAGGAGAGAGCTCAAAACCTCCAAAAGGAGATGGAGGAAATGGAAACAAACCTCCAAAAGGGAATGGAGGGAATGGTGACAAGCCACCACCTTCACCTCCATCTTCATACTCATCCTCACCTTCTTCTACTTCTACCACTTCACAAACACCTCCAAATTCTCCAAAGGGACACAGTAAAACTCCTTTGTTAAAGCTTGACATAAAGTTTTAATTTCCTATGTACAATGGAGAGGTAAATGCTGATAAATTAGATAATTGGGTTCTTCATATTGAAGTGTATTACAAGATGCAAATAATCAAGGATGATGAAACCAAATTTAGCTTGCTTCTCTTAGGTTGGAAAGTGCAACACTCATTTGTGGGAGGCCGAAACTCAAGAGGACATGAAAAAAAGTGGTAATTTTTTATCCTCTTGCAATGATTTTTTTGTTGCAATGGGAAGACAATTTTATCCATTAGCATACATGCAAAAATCTATAATGGATTGGCAAAACTTAAGGCAAGCTAAGGGTCAAAATGTGGAAATCTATACTCAAGAATTTGGAAAACGATATTTGATTTTGGGTATAGATTTATCATCTCAAGACACTCTACTCAAATACATTGGAGGTTTACATAGCTATTTGAGACACACAATTCTCATGTTTAACCCTACAAAGCTAGATGAAGTTTGTGTACAGACAACTCATTTAGAAGAAAGAGGGAAGAATTTTCCCCAAGAGGGAAGAAAAAATCCATTCAAGAGTGGAGACAAAGGTAAGGGGAAACTCAAAGGAAAAGGGAAGAAGAACACTTCAGTCAACAAGGAGGGAGAAAAACTCACATGTAAACATTGTTCAAAAGAAGGCCATGATGAAGACCACTGTTGGAAACTTTATCCTGAGATGAGACCCAAAATTTTTAACAATCAAGGGAAACAAAATATTGTTGCAACTACATGACATGATTTAGGATCTGATTCCAGGGATGAAACAAAGATCTCATCCATGTGATTTAAACGTAAGGACTCTATTGAAAGTACTAGGTCTTCTAGTAACCTCAATGAAACTCAACCTGAAAAAACAAAGAATAGAGATTTTCCACATTAGATTCATTTCAAAACACACCGAGATAGATACTTTGTTTGATATTGGATCACAAAAAACCTTATTTCATAAGACATTGTTAAGAAATTAAACTTGGAAACCATTCCTCATCCTAAACCTTATCCTTTAGGTTGGATATGTGACAATGCAAAATTGCATGTGACAAAAAATATTTTCCATCACTGCAAACTTTATAGATGAGGTAGAGCGTGATGTAATTACATTTAACATTTGTGGTATTGTTTTTGGAATCCCATATCTATATGATAGGAGAGCCATCTTTCATCTCCATGAGAAAAAATATCATTTGTTTAAAAATGGGGTTCACTACATTGTTAGAGTGCATAGCAAGAAGTTGAATTTATCACTTGTGAATGTTGGAAAAATGAAGATGCTTACTAATGCTATTCATAATTTTATACTCTTGATCATAAAATCCAAAGAGAATGTTTAAAATGAAGCCTTCCAAGGATGTGATGCAAGATTAAAGTCTGATTTGATTGAGGTTGTTAACACCTATAATGAGATGTTTAAAAAACCTAGAGGATTTCCTCGTAAAAGAGGAATCCAACATGAGATACAATTTCAAAAATATTGTCCTCTTCCAAACATTAGCATGTATAGGATGTCAGTCATGGAGAATTCATAAATCAAGAAATAAATCCAAGAGTCTCCTAATACATGGGTCATCAAACCAAGCACATCACCATGCAGGTATCCAATTGTTTTAGTGCCCAAGAAAGATGGTACATGCCGCATGTGTGTGGATTTCAAAGCCTTGAACAAGATCACGCTAAAGAATCATTACCATCTTCCTTGAATTGATGATTTGCTTGAACAATTCAAAGATGTTGTTTATTTCACTAAGTTGGACTTGAGAAGTGGCTATCATCAGATTAGGATTGCTAAAGGAGACATATGGAAAACAAATTCCAAAACAAATCAAGGTTTGTTTGAATGGTTGGTTATGTTATTTGGGCTTTGTAATGCTCCTAAAACATTCATGAGAGTTATGAATAATGTATTAAGACCTTTTCTTGATGACTTTGTGATAGTCTACTTAGATGAAATATTGATTTTCAACAAAACACATGAAGAACATATCAAGCATGTTAGGCAAGTCTTAGATTTCTTAAAGAAATAAAATTTATTTTTAAAGATGTCTAAATGTGAATTTGGAAAAACCTTTTTGATATATTTGGGTCATATTGTTGGAAGGGGTGAACTCACGATAGATCCCTCAAAGGTAAAATTCATTGTGGATTGGTCTAAACCCAATAATGTAACAAAGGTTAAAAGCTTTTTGGGAGCAACCCAATATTTGAGAAAGTTTGTTTCTAACTTCTCATAAATTGTAGCTCCATTACATGCCTTGAAAAGTGTAAAACAAATTTTTTAATGGGGAGGAAAGTCATAGAAACCCTTTTATGCATTAAAAGAGAGAATCAGTAAAACACCAGTTCTCACTTCCAGATTTAAGACAACCATTTGAGATACAAACTGATGCAAGTGACTATGCCACAAGAGTGGTCTTGATGCAATATGGTAAGCCGATTTGTTACCATTCTAAAAGTTTCAATGGTGCAATAGTTAGCTATCCTACATATGACAGAGAATTCTATGCTTTGGTGCAAAGTGTGAAAAAATGGAAACACTATTTGATGGGAAAGGAAACTATCATTCACATCGATCATCAGCCATTGCAATACTTGCAATCAAAAACCAAGCTACAACAAGCGAGGAATTTCAGATGGATGGGTTTCTTGCAGCAACTCCACATGGTAATAAGGTATAAGAAAGGTATCTATAACAAAGTTGTTGATATGCTATCTAGATTGATTGTTAGTGCATCAATTACTCTTAAGCATAATTCTATCATGCATGAGAGTTATATTGAACAATACGCTTTAGATGCATATTTTAAATATGTATATGCAATTTTTTGTCAAGGCAACCAAGTAGAGGAATTAGATTACCATGTTCATGATAAACTATTGTATGATCTTGGAAATCTATGCATTCCACGGGGTGAAAGAATCAACATCATAAGGGAGGCACATATTTCTCTTATTGTTGGCCATTTTGGTGTAGGAAAGACGGTGGAACAATTACCAAGGTATTGTTATTGGCCTCGTATGAATGAAAGTGTGTCACAATCTATAAGAGGATGTTATTTATGTGCTACTAGTAAGCCTAGTAATAGAAATCTAGGATTGTATACTCCACTTCCAGTTCTTCCTTCCTTGGGAAAGTATTTCTATGGACTTTGTAGGAGGGCTACATATCTCTAGAAAAAATCATGATTATCTTTATGTTGTGGTGGATCGTTTCAATAAGATGTGTATTTTGATGCCTTGTAAGAAGCAAGTTACAACTAAATAGACTGCACAAATGTTCTTTCAAAATTTATGGGTGCATTTTGTGTTTCCCGATTACATTTTATGATCGAGATTCTCGATTTGTTAGGAAATTTTGGTTAATCTTATGGAGACTCATGGAAAACAAGTTGAATGAGAGGACAATATTCCATCCACAAACTGATGGTCAAACAAAAATGGTGAACAAAATAGTAGTACATCTTCTTCGTGGTTATTGCAACAAACATCCTAAGCTTTGGGATGAACACTTACACTACAATCAACATGCTACAACCGGGAAAATCATTCATCAACTAAAACATCTCCATTTGAGTCATGCTTTGGATACTTACCGAAATCTCCTTTAGATTTTAGATTTCGGAAATATGATTCTATTGATGGACATAGTGACATTGACAAGGCTAAACGATTCATTTAACAAATTCAATTAGTGCATCAAATGGTTCAAGAACAGTTGGAAAAGAGTCAAGCCAATTACAAGACAAGGCATGATAAGCATCGTGTTGACCACAATTTCCAGGTTGGAGATGAAGTTTGGCTTTACATTAGGAAGGAGAGGTTTAAAGAAGAAGGTAAAAAATTAAAACCAATAAGGTATGGACCTTCTAATATTTTAGAAAATATTTGTAATCATGCCTTCAGGTTAGATTTGCCTCCATATATACAAATGTATGCAGTTGATAATGTTGAAAATTTGAGATTATATGAGCCTCCTTTGATTGAATATCAAGGAGAGCATGTTCAGATTCCTTCAATAAAATATTTCTCTCCTGAATTTCATGAAGAATTGTAGCAAGATACTATCCTTGATAGAAAAACAAGAACTTAAAAAAGAGGGAACATGGAGTACCTTTCTGTGGGGCTTAAAGGTACAAATCCAAGAAAAGCTAAATGGATTGAGATTGGAAGGGTGAGGGAACTGTACCCTCATCTATTTTATGACTAAAAATAGTATTTTTAAGGTCCAAAAGCTTCTAGTGGGGAGGAGTGATCCAAGGCATTAGTAAAGTGCTCAAAATTCAATGTTTTCAAAAGTTCTTGAAACCTGTTCCAAAGCATATATCTCGATGACATAAATCCAATGCAACATGAATCACTAAAAATTGATATCATATGATCTTTATATCATGTTCTGATCATTTTCCCAAACAGGTAAAAACATTTGTAGGTTGGATGCAAGACTGCTGACTGGACTATCTATATGTTGACTAGGCAGGGTGACTAGGAAAGTTAACTGTACCTCATGGGCCAATAATAGGCTCCCAAGTGGTCTCACATGATTGGTTAATTTATGGGTGCATTTGATTGGTTGTGGTATATTATTTTTGGGTCAATGATGGGTTTCCAGGTGGCCTAGTCATAGGCTGCCATGTGGCATCCTGAGGTCAATAAAATTTGGTCCGATTGGCTTCATTCAAACATTAGAACTCTGAACAAGAAATACAACCCTATACTGTAGCACCAATGATGTTACTTAACCCATATAGTATTGAAATCAAATTTAAATTTTCTGTAGTTTGAAGTTTGTGGAGGGGGTCGGGGCTAAGCCCCTGGTGTTGGGTCAAGAAAAAGGTATGTTTTCTCCTTGGTAATAGCTTCATTTAGCACTCATCCTCACATCGTTATCTTTGTTTATGAATAAAAGTATAGGAAATAATAGTTAAAGTCAAGTAAAAGTAATCAGTAAAACATTAGACGAATCTAAGGAAAAACTAATTTTTAATATCTTTATGTGAAAAAGTCATGAATTGGTTAATAGCTACTCAATTGATAGAACGACAACATCTCATAAGGGAAGCAACATCTTTAGAGGCAAGGCAGGATGGCAGAAGACCGGGCAAACCAATGACTATTTTATGATAGAATCAGATCAAGTATAGAGAAATCCTTAGAATCCCCTGATCGTGAGGATTCATTTTTATCTATTTACTTCCTAAATGTAATATATAAGGTCGAAAGGCAAAACTGCACAAAGTTCAAAATTTCACAGTTTGTAATTATTCTTTTTGACATATAATACTATTATTTTGGATGATGTAACTTGGTTTCTTATTTTAATGAAGAAAGATTGTGTTTAACTCATACTTATATTCTGAGTATCTCCTAGTGGAGACTTCTGGTTACTTTGGGCCCAGTCAAGATAAGCTCTACTACTTCACCTATGTCATAATCTTTTCTATTTCATTCATGATTGCTTGTTAATGTTAATTTAGTATTACTTTTCATTATTGTAAGGATTCTCAATTCAATTTTTTTTTTTTTTTTTTTTTTTTTTCATTCAAGATTCAAATTGATTCATGTGTTATATGTGAGTAATACTTTTGATTGAATTGGTTATGCTAGTTCCAGCTCAGATCGATGTTCATTTCAAGTAATGTTATCATAGATTTTAGAAATAGAATTTATCACTTTATGCTTCTACAGTCATTTTCTATTTAGATAACGTTTTTTATTCTTGTATCATTTGTTGTTCAATTCAAATTTGTTGTTTAATTCATAATTGCTATTCAATTCAGATTTGTTGTTCAATTCAGAATTTATGTTTAATTAGGATTTGTTGTTCAATTACCACTTTTGTTAATTGTTACAATTATTTTTCATGAGTGAGAAAGTTAGCCTCAATTCTAGTTAAGACTGCCAAGCATGATTCTTTACAAGTTGTATTCAGATCCATTTGCTTCCATGATATGTTAAGTAGAATTGCAGAGTGTGTTATGAATTTCTTTCAGAATTACTTCTTTCAAAGTTGTTTAGATTGAGTTTCAAGAGGTATTCATTAGAAATTGCAATGATTTGTTATTAGTTAACATCTAAATTCACTGCATACATAGTATAGGGGGTTTACACAGTGCATTATCTTAGATATCATTTTTGGGATTCAATTGCATTAAGTAAGCCATTCACGTATGACCATTTCCATGAGAGCTAGTCGTAAGTGACTAATTTCTCATGATTTCAATAGTTCACTTAGCACTCATTGCATTAGGTGATGATCACAGGGGTGAAGAAGTGGGATTGAAACTAGTGAAATAAATCACATAGCATTAATCATCACTTACGGGGCTTGCACCCGGTAACTAAGACTTCCAAGGAGATCACCCATCCCAGATCACCTCTAGCTCAAGCACGCTTAACTGTGGAGTTTTTCCCACAATCAAGCCCACTTAGCTTGCTACCCCATTTGCAAAACCTTAGCAAGTATTGTGCCTCATGAACCATTCAAGTAGAGATCCCTTCACTCTTTTTGAATTTAAGTACAGGGGGTTTATGCAATGCATTATATTAGATATCATTTTTGGGATTCAACTGCATTAAGTAAGTCATTTTCACATCATATACGAAAGCCTCGGAAGTGATGATTGATGCTACGTGATTTACTTCACCAGTTTCAATCTCACTTCTTCACCCCTATGAGCATAACTCAATGCATTGAGTGCTAAGTGAACTATTCAAATAATGAGAAATTAGTCACTTATGACTACCTCTCATGGAAATGGTCATACGTGAATGACTTACTTAACGCAGTTGAATCCCAAAAATGATATCTGCATATATAGTGCTGACACTCTTGAAATAAAAAGACTTTCATCGGGTTGACAATTAATGTAGGAATTAAGATTGCCTGTAAAAAGACATCTTACTACACCAACACTTGGCCCCTAGTCACTATACTACCCATGAGACCTTGGGCGAAGAGAGCAAGGGGTCGAGGCTTCACCCCAACCCATGATCTTGGCAGGACAAGTGCGGAGAATATGGGGGCCAACCCCAGGTTTCATGGCGCAACAAAACCATATGTTGAAATCGTGGGGGCTATGTTGATGGAGGCGGGCGGTTATCCCTAGCCCCTAGGTGCATGGCCCCATGTGGCCCAAAATTTTCGCTGACAAGCATTATTGTGCATTTAAAAGAGGCAACAATTGCAACCAAACCAAAAGGAGTCTCACCAACACCGAGCGAAATTGGTACTCGGTAGGCCCTGGAATTGTGCAATTCATAGAATAGCTAGCAGTGCAGTCCAGTTTGTAGAGAAATTAGTAGAAAAACTTCTCTAGAGAATAACTTCTTCATGTTTTTGCCAAATTGAGCCCAACAAGAGCCTGGCTAGGGGTTTTTTATTGCTTTGGAGCCATTGGGGACATAATTTTTACATTTTGAGCACTGTAAATCCATGTAAACACAAATTTGATCACTTTAGAAAAGAGGCCCAACATTGAAAGAAGGACCTGGAGATGTAGCCCAAGAGAGGGTTGAACTCCTTTTAGCATTTTTATGTCTTGTGTTTTTGATATGGTATATTTGTCTCTATTTTAATGTTGTTAACTGAATTTTAAAACCATTAATTTATGTGCTTTTGCAAAGTGATCCAATACCTAAAAGACATAAATATTTACTTGCATATTTTCCATCGCCTTCAATTTTGTATAATAGATCATGTTCGCTTGTGGGGGCCTGACCCAGGTTCAACATTAATTAGCCAAACAAATCCCTACACTACAAGCCCTTTCGGCATCAACCCATAGAGCGTGGACTGAAGTCTCACTCGAAGTAGTATGGGGGGATGATGGAACCAAGTTTCTACACCCTTGAGATGGTTGTGATGTTGGTTTATTTCATATATCCCTACCTACACGTAGGTTGATTAGCCCTCTATTCCACCCTTTAGTACCTTCACAAAAGGATACAATCAGCTTTCATGCAGCCCTAACCAGGGGCTAATATACTTTCACACTGCTAGGGTAGTGAACTGTGAAATTTCCCCAACCAGGCTAAGTGTCTTACTTATCTTATTAACAGATATTAGTTAGCTTCGCGTAAATGGATGTTCTTACTTGCATTCACTTAGCCAATATATTTACATACATTCGTGCATCATACAATCATTATAAGTTAAATTCATACCCAATATAACATATGCATAAACAAGAAATAAATATGCAAAAATTGTAGAATACTTCTCTCTATTGATAATTCTAAACAATTACAGACTAGACCCACCCTGCACACTTAGTTGCAAGGGTCCGCGCACTCAGCAGCAGCCTTCTAGGCCTCTGAGCACTCAAATGTAAAGCCTCTACCTACGCTACAACCCAAAACTTAGACTTCCACTTCAGAGTTGTCTCTCATACATGTTTGATCTTAATTAATTCCCTCTAACTACTTAGAGGCTAGCTCTATTTATACAATCCATGGTCTGCGGACCATGGGTAGATCTTCTATAGCTGACATTACATTTCGAAAATAACGGCAGACAACGCTATGACTCTTTAACAACTACGTGCTTTGCGACCACAAAATGCGGAGTCTTTACAGCTGGATTGCAAAATTCGATCAAAATATGGGCTTTAAGCCCCAAAACTGCCCTTGGGGAATCCCGCGCCCAACAGGACTACTGTTGAACTGCTACCCTAAATATTTTGCTGAGCTGCCTACAGTTTCGCGAGCTTTCCTTCAATGGAGGTTGTGATCACGTAAGCCTTGTCTATCCATGGTTGTAGGCACACTTTTAAGACTGCTTCTTTATGCCTAGCGGCATCCACTTGTTTCTTGAGCAACTTTGCCTCCTACATCTGTGTGATCCTCTGTATAAGGGCAACCATCTGCACAGTCCCTCTTACCTCATCATACCTCTGTTGAAGCTCATGTGCCTCTATCTCTAGGCGCTCTACATTCGGGTCCTCCTGTAGGGTGGTTAGGACCTTGAATCACTGTTCGAAAAGATGCATGTAGTTTACCACTGCACTGTCAACCACTGCTAATGTTGTTGTAACACTGATGGTATGCTATTCCTAGACTTCCGGTGGAGTTGAAGGTTGCGCCTTCAGCTGAAATTCTACAATTTGTAGGTTCAGCTCTAGTTGAACCCTGACCATCTCTACTCGAGCATCGCGCACCCCTATGGCTAACTTCCGGACGCGCAACTCCACCGGCTCTTCTGCCTGAATGTCCAACTCTAGGACCATCCAGTAGGCTTCTGTGGAGTGATAAAAATGTGTCTTTTTAACTCCTAATTACCTCACATTAATTGTCAACCCGGGGAAGACTTTTTATTTCAAGAGTGTATTCAGTCTGAGGCGGCTATTTACTCAAGAGTAATGTTTTGCAGTATAATGCTTAAAATGCAAAAGTAAATGAATGCTTAGAAAATCTACTTACAGCAAAATACCTTGAAGCCTAAATCATTCATTCAGAAAAATAAGCAATGTCTCAGTCAAGGGTCCAGTAACAATAACTCATCCCTTTGGAAACTGATGTAACCAAAAGTAATCAAGGAACAGATTGTCAATATGGGGACTAGACAGCAAATGCCAATCCCTACTACAGTTTCAGATCATTCTGCACACCAAATAAATCAATAAGGCAAATAACAGAAAATGGAACAGCAAATATGAAATGGAACAGAAACTAAGAAATGGAACAACAACTAAGAAATGGAACAACAAGAAACTGAAATGTTCTAAACTAAATCATTCACTCAAACAACCATCAATCGAGGATACAGTAGCAATAACTCATTCCTCTGGATATTGATGCAATTGAAATCAAACCAGAACAAGACAAACAATCTGGGAAAGAGGAAGCAATCCAATGTTTTCTACAGTTGACAGTCCTGCTTTAAAGCAATTAAAAGGAAATCGAAATTGAACTAAAGCTGCTATTGAAAGTAAACTAGGAAAACTCTTTAAAAGCAAACTATTGCAATTAATCAACAGAAATGAACAACAAAGTAGATGAGCAGCAAACTGTAATTAAAGGAATCTTAACAACAAACTCTAATTAATGGAAATGAACAACAACAAACCCAAATTAATAGCAATCTTTACTCTAAGAATAAATCGGACAACACACGGAAATAGAACAGCATTGATTAATGATAGAATATGAAACAACGTTGGAAAGTCAAATATAAATACACAATGACTTAACACACGGAACACCATAGTAGTAATCTGATCTTGGTAATCTGATTATCAGTCTTAGTTATAAAGAATACAACTGTATTTTGGAATGGAACAACGACATTCATAGATTTAGCAATGACAAAGGAATATAGTCTCTAAGATGAATTAATGCCAATTAAAGAGTGTTACAACACGGATACGCTGTAATTGAACAGAAATACATTCTGTAAGGACCAGGAATGTTATATCAATGATTAAAAGAACAACAATGTGTTACCAAGTCAAGATGAATCAATATGAGATTCCTGTCATAGAGAACGATATTACTCAATTGAACATAAATCAGATATAACAGAACCATGATGTAAAATAATAGGACATACCAGATTACCAAATAAAGTTGATAATGAAAACCACGCATAAACCAAAGAGATAATATATAGCAGCAGCACAACCCACCAGAGGCTGGGCCCTTAGCCGCTAGCGGATGCTGCTGGGTTACCTCAGGATCAAAGATGGAATGGCAACTAGATTTATATTAAAATATCAAAGCAGAGTTACAGTGCATTACAACAAGAAATCTCTCCACCTCTCAGCCATTATCCATTCTCTCTGCCATCCTCAATTCTGAATCTCTAATTCATCCTCAATTCCATCATTCGAATCCATCTCTTTTTTCCATCCCCCTCTCTCATCTCTGTTTTCATTTAAATAGAGAGATCAGAGAGAAGTTACAATAGAGATAATTACAATATGATTCTATTACAAAATTGGCAACCAATTGATCAACAAGAAAATATATTTCCATCCATCTCTCAACAAGAGCAAGACTAATTTGGCTTTGCAGTTGAGATTTGGAGGACGGCCACAATAGCAAATCTAAGAAAATCGTGCTCAAAGAACCCTATGTTTCTCTCAGTACAAGTCGAATTTGGGCAAACCGTTGTTAAGTAAGTTGATTGGGTCTATTCTGGACAAAACCCATGTTCCAGATTTTCCATATTCTTCTTTATTTGCTCAGAATCTCAACCGCAAAATTGTCACTTCTTATTCCAGCGAATTTATGAGTTGGCACATTTAATGGTCAAATCTTCAATCTAGAAATTATCTTGGAAGTTAAAAATGGTAAATAATGTTACAATTAATTTATTGAAACTATCATTGATAAAATCATTCATAATCATCAATTTATTAGAAATAAAGGAACATAAATAATATTCATCTATAAGAGCATAAATCATTTATAAAATGGATTTAAATGATAAATTATAACAAATGATATAATAGAGAAGAGTAGAAATGGATGAAGTAAGTGTTACAAAGTGGTCGTATTCACGGCCCAACACACCCCCACACCGAATATATTGCATGTCCTCATGCAACAAAAACTGAATATGTTGCATGTCCTCATGCAACCCAAAGACAAAACCCATGCATTAACCAAGCAATAAAATTTGTTCATCTCAGCTCATAAAATGGATAGAACAAACAAATTCTTCCTCAATTAATGAATATTCAATTTTAGAAATCTTGATGAAGGCATAAAAATTAAGTTGCAGCAAAATATGATATAAATAACAACAACCTTCATTAACTATTTTCCCAAAAACAAAAAACCAGATTTTGTTGAAATGTTGCAAGTAGATTTGTAATATATGAATGCCTCTATGATCCAAAAATTAGATCGTTTTGATGCACAGATCATGAGATATAAACAAAATTGTTGTAGGTGAGAGTGCATGATTTCCGAAATTTTATGAACCAATTTATCTTGAAATTATCTGAGTATGTGTATTTTAAGAATATGTCTGTGTTTGCTGGAAATCACAAGAATTAAGTTCATAGTTTTAAAAATATTATGGAAATCAATTTCTACATTGAAATTGTATGCTTTAAATGAGAAAGAAAATAGAAAACATCCGTTATGCGTAGCAATTCCTCCTCCTCTCTGAAAAATTAGCATGCCCTCATGCGATGCTAGAAAACAAATAGAGGTGGTTGCTACTATCTGTTGAACTCTATGCTTCGTGTAAAACAACATGGAATAATGAAGGTGTTGAGAATGAATAAAAATAGCAATGGATGATAAAGAATATGAATGACATAGTCATAAGAAAGAAATGAATGAAAGCGACACTCCCCCAAACTGAAAGATGATATGCCACTGAAAAATGGGAAGTGGTAAAAAACTGTGAAATGAAGAATGATAAATAATGCTCAATGGATTTTCATTAAATTCTCCTAAATTCGTAATAAATCAGAAAATTATGCTATTTTACCTCAAGTTTTACCTCCAAAAAGAAAAATGTGGAACGACATATATGTACTGGCAGTTGTTGAATCTGATGTAGGCAAAGTTGGTGCTGAAAGTGATGCAAAATGTGGAATTCAGGTAAGCACATAATGTCTGAAGAATTGTTTGTGTTTGCGAGTTGCTCGAGTCTCTTCTGTTAGTTGCAATAGTGTGGTCATGCTATGAATAGAATTTCCCCTGCATACTTGTTGTTCTCCTGTAAACAAATCACACTTGTGCATACAATGTTCTTGAATCCATAGTGTTAGGTTTGAATAGTAATAGATTAAGAGGCATGCAAAAATTTCAATCAGAAAAACTTTTGTATACATGCAATATTAATATTTTGTCAAATCAACAAGTTATGGCAGAGTGTATTAATCATATCGCATGCTAGCCCATAATGCATACATTCCCCCTCCAATAAAAGGGATTCCATGACCATACAACATATGAAAGGTGTTGTGCTGAGAGCAAGGCAAGGGAATCAACAATATTACAGTAAATAAAACAAAGTACACATATCAATGATAGGACAGCGAGAGCTATGGTTATAATGAGAGCAGAATGTATAAAGATAGTTATGAATAAGAGATAGGATGCTTTAGATTGATGGTAAGTTATGAAAAAGAAAAAGAATGACAATATGCCAAAAAGATGCTTTACTGACTGTGTTCTTAGCTGAAAAGGATGCGATTGATCAGAAAATAATTTTTCATGTGTAAAGGTTCAAAACAGGGAAAATGAAGGAAATAACTTCTCTGATAAAAAGGAAGAATAAGAAAAGGGTATTATAGTAATAATTGATGATAAGATATAACTTCAATACCATAAGCAGAGCCTCTGTTGCCAGCAGGCATCCATAGCCTCGGCAGGGTTGCTTTTTAACCCATATGAGCCAGGATCCTCAATTTATAAATGGAGAGTTCTAGTGCTATTCTACAGAAGAGATCGGTGTGCTGGCATGGTAACCGGATAACCACACTGCCATTCATTGAGATGTAGCAAAAGTGATCAGGTCGGCTCGTGATGAGACCTCCTGTTCCAAGGATAATTTGGCTACCCAATGGATCATCACCCTGGTGCGGTGGCGATAATGGGAATGTCACTTTGTTACAGCCTTATGAACATGGTAGGCTGGCTCGTAATGAGACCCCCTATCCTCCATCTGCGAACAAAATTTTGTTGTTATTACACATTTTTATGATAAAAAGAGGGAGGCTCAGTACTCCTTAAGAGGAGGGATGGTGGAAGAAGTTGAACATGTCAATAGAAAAAATATACCCATAATCTCATTTATTACAGATGGAGAAGATTATAACCAGGAAAGGTGGAACCAGCATGGTATTAAGATGATCAATCAGTATCATGTACAGTAGAAAACAATGTAGTAAAGTAATACATAAATAATTGTGTCCTTTTGAAAATAAACTACCATCAAGGAGTTGTCCTGTTAAAGATCATAACATAAATGATATTAACTTGCTTCAATAGAATCCATAATTCTTGTCCTCATAAAAATAGTGTACTTGATACCATGAAAGCGAATCAATAAAATGTGGTTGAGATGAACTAAGAATAATCCCACAAGAGGAAGGAAGGGTTGCTCTCGAAAATACTCCCAAAGTGTTGCCTTTTTTTTTAAGGAACAACAAAAACACTCAAAAAGTGTTATTCTTTGTAGGGAACAACGAAGGAAATGCACGCCAAAAGGCAAAAATACACACGAAAAAATGTTGTTCCCTGTAGGGAACAACGAAAAAATGCATGTGAAAAGGTGTTTTTCTCTAAGAGAAACAACAAGAAATGCGAAAATGATGTTCTTTTGAAAAGGAACAACAAAAATGTGAAAGTGCAGAAATGTTGTTCCATTTCAAAAAGGAACAGCAACTGTTCCATTTCGAAAAAGGAATAGCAAAATGTGAAAGTGCAGAAGTGTTGTTCCATTCGAAAAGGAACAGCAAAACGTGGAAGTGCATAAGTGTTGTTCCATTCGGAAAGGAACAGCAAAACGTGTAAGTGCAAAAGTGATGTTCCATTCGGAAAGGAACAACAAAACGTGAAAGTGCAGAAGTGTTGTTCCCTTTCGAAAAGGAACAACAAAACGTGAAAGTGCAGAAGTGCTGTTCCATTCGGAAAGGAACAACAAAACATGAAAGTGCAGAAGTGTTGTTCCATTCGGAAAGGAACAATAAAATGTGAAAGTACAGAAGTTTTGTTCCATTTTGAAAAGGAACAACAAAACGTGAAAGTGCAGAAGTGTTATTCCATTCGGAAATGAACAGCAAAATGTGAAAGTGCAGAAGTGTTGTTTCATTCGGAAAGGAATAACAAAACGTGAAAGTGCAGAAGTGTTGTTCCATTTGGAAAGGAACAACAAAATGTGAAAGTAAAGAAGTGTTGTTCCATTTCGAAAAGGAACAGCAAAACGTGAAAGTGCAGAAGTGTTGTTCCATTTCAAAAAGGAACAACAAAACGTGAAAGTACAGAAGTGTTGTTCCATCTCAAAAAGGAACAACAAAACGTGAAAATGCAGAAGCGTTGTTCCGTTTCGAAAAGGAACAACAGCTGTTCCATTTTGAAAAAGAACAACAGTTGTTCCATTTCGAAAAGGAACAGCAAAATGGACAATCATAAAATGTAAGCATGCAAAAAACAAATTAGTTGTTCATGACATTGATGCTGAGGATGAGTTACACTTTGAATGAAGCAACACTTGAAACACAAAATATAAAAGAAATTAGAAAAGAAACAACAAAAAACAGTATGTAAATAAATAAATTAAGTTACAACAGCTATGATGTTATGTCAAAAAAATGTTTTGGCAGCAAAGACATGACATGAATCTTCGAATGGAAATCAATTCTTCATTTCTTCTATTATGAATCCGTTGGGTAATGAGTTGGATGAAATTCATTTGTTTCACTTAAAATTTCTTTCAAGAATCCTCGTCCATAAATTGACATTCTTTTTCTCCTAGGACCTGCAAAAAACGAGTGTCTGCCTGCAATAAAACATTAAATAATGGAGAAAGAGAGGTGCACAACTCCCCTAATCCAAGAATTATGCAAAAAATTAACAAGTAGTTACTCTGTAGATCAAATCCACGGAGAAAATAACAAAGTAAAATTTATTTGTCACTTACAAGAGAGCAGTGGCCAATCATGCTAACCTGCAGTGTTTTGATCACAACTTCTTTTTTTTCATCCAAATTGAGTGATTCCAAAGCCAAATGAGAGTTAATTCAAAGTTTTATCTCCCATAGAAACAGGTTTTAAGGATTCAATGATATAATATTTCAATTTTAGTTAGAACAACCTGCATAATAGAGTCATTTTTGATTAGCTAGCTTAGACCAATAGTTGATACTTCAAGCATAAATTTTTCCTTTGATGTCGGATTCGAATGATTCAAATTGGAAATGAAATTAGATTCATTTATTTATCTCCAATAGAAACATTTTTTGAACACAAGAAGAATTGATAGGTCAAGTACTATAAGGAACAGTCAGAAAGACATAGTTTTAAGGGTGCTGATTTACGATAGACAATCAGTATTTTGATAATAAATTCCCCATATGATATCTAAAATGAGTGATTCCAATTGAATTGTAAAATATATTCATAGGGGAATCTACCATAAAAATAGGTTTTAAAAACTCATTCATTTAGGCTTCCAAGAACTGATTGTCCCAACTCTGTTCCTAAGCTGCCCGCTAGGCACCTTTTCAATGTTTTGGTTCAAACTTTTTCGTTTCAAATCAAAAATGAGTGATTCAAATTGGGTTAGAAAGTAGACATCAAGGGCTACCTAGGATAGAAACATGTTTTAAAAATATTCACTTTTGGTTCCTCAAAACATGATTGTCCCGACTGTTTTTTCAGAAATTTCATCAAGCCCACAAGCCAAAAAAAAGTGATATTCAAGCATTTTTTCAAATTGGTGATAAAAATCAATATAAATGTTTGTAGAAATATTATTTCCATTGTAATTCATCTACATACACAAGTGAATTAAAAAATTATCACCGATGTTGATTTCCATAGCATGCTGCAACAAAAAACAACTAGCTTTACAAAAATAAAAATAAAAAGATGTGTTTGTTTTATTTGTTTATTTATTTTATTTTCTCCACTATCCTACTCTTATTTGAGAATCGAATATGTTTATGTATAAGAGTATTTCCAGTGGAACCATTTTAGAAATAAGGCTTTACGTATGCACATACCCAAATTTGAAAAATGCATGTTGATAAAAACTAGGGTATGAGAAGCCAACTTCCCTTGAAAAGATGGTATCCAAAATTGTTGAAGTATGGAGTGATGATGCAAACACGTGATGGATTGAAACCAATCTTCAATATATTTGTTACTTTCTTGATTTCCCATCATACCATGAAGTTCTGGAGATTTTAAAATGGTTTTCTGGTGCAACCTAAAAGAAACCTCATTTTCTTCCATAGCTTCTACAATTTTTGAATTTGAAACATTCTGAATCTCATTGTAAGTTTTCTCTAATGGAACATGTGAGATAGAATGGGTGGCAAGGGTGGGTAAATTTGGTAGTTCAACACTGTAAGCATTTTGTACTGGTTTATTATGGCGATGGTGTGGAATTAGTTGAGCAGGAAAATGTGTAAGGAATGGAGCATTGTGATGATGTGATTGGTTGGGTTGAGTGGATGAATTTGATATGCAAGCAGGATGTTGTGGAAGAGCTGGTGGAGAATATATGTGCTTGTGCTACAAGATGAGGGAGAGTAGTCATGTAATCATAAGGTGAACTGTGCCAAACTTGTAGACAAGATTGGTGGTGGTTATATTGCGATTCGCATAGCTGCTCTAACATGTGAGTATTCCATAATGGATTATGCAAGTAAGAGAATGGAGAAGAAGTGTTTTGAACCATACCTGGGACCTTGTTGCAGCTTCCTTATCTCTTTGATATGCTAATTCCATCGTAGATAAGGAAGAGTGAGTATCTATGGGATGCTCCTTTTGGTCATGAGTGAAAAACACTTCATTAAATTCTTGATTTTTATGAACTTGCAAAATAGCCAATTTTGCATTTAGAGAGCTAACAAAATCAACTTTAAAATTTTCAAATAAAGCATTGATTTCAGCGCTTATGTCTCCTATTCTTGTAGCAGATTTGGAAAAGAAAGAACAAACATCTCTAAAATTCTTACCAGCCTTGGAGATTCCTCTAGAATACCTTATGCACAACTCACAAACATCATCATATGATAACTGAAAAACATCACCTTTTCCTATTAGATTTAAGGGTTTTAAAAATTCATCTTTGTTTCCTTTAAGAAGGAGTGTATGTGGATCTTCATTTTTCAAACCATGAAAATTTGGTAGAGAAGATGGGAGAATTATGTGCATTTGTGTCACTCCTCCTAGATCTTTGATAGGAAATTTAAAAGTAGAAATGTGAGCCATCTCTTACCATAATAGAAGATGTTCTTCATATGTTTCTTTGAGGCTCCTTCTTCAAAGGCTCCTGTCAATTGGTTAGTGAAATGGGTGGTGCTTACATCACCACTTAAGTGAAATCATAAGATTTGTTTTTCAAAATTTCTAATTTTTTCTAGTCATTCACACAAAAATTCAAACATCTATTTCTACTCTAAGTTCTTTAACAGTGCTGCTTGAAAGTGGGCAGGGGAGCAGGGCTTTTACATACTCTGTATGTAGGTTCTTACCTTCTGTTTTTAATACCCAATTCTCTCCTAGCAGGCACTCATCAGATGCACACTACTCCTTAGAAATGGCTACACTCTCCCCTGCAACGACGCCAAAATGTGGAGCGATAAAAAGGTGTCTTTTTAACTCCTAATTACCTCACATTAATTGCCAACGCAGGGACGACTTTTTATTTCAAGAGTGTACTCAGTCTGAGGTGGCTATTTACTCAAGAGTAATGTTTTGCAGTATATTGCTTAAAATGCAAAAGTAAATGAATGCTTGAAAGAAAATCTACTTACAGCAAAATACCTTGAAGCCTAAATTATCCATTCGGAAAAATAAGCAACGTATCAGTCAAGGGTCCAGTAACAATAACTCATCCCTTTGGAAACTGATGTAACCAAAAGTAATCAAGGAACAAATCGTCAATCTGGGGACTAGACAGAAAATGCCAATGCCCACTACAGTTTCAGATCGTTCTACACACCAAAGCAATCAATAACACAAATAACAGAAAATGGAACAGCAAATATGAAATGGAACAACAACTAAGAAATGGAACAACAAGAAACTAAAATGTTCTAAACTAAATCATTCACTCAAACAACCATCAATCAAGTATATAGTAGCAATAACTCATTCCTCTGGATATTGATGCAATTGAAATCAAACCGGAACAAGATAATCAATCTGGGAAAGAGGAAGCAATCCAATGTTCTCTACAGTTGACAGTCCTGCTTTAAAGCAATTAAAAGGAAATCAAAATTGAACTAAAGCTGCTATTGAAAGTAAACTAGGAAAACTCTTTAAAAGCAAACTATTGCAATTAATCAACAGAAATGAACAACAAAGTAAATGGGCAGCAAACTGTAATTAAAGGAATATGAACAACAAACTCTAATTAATGGAAACGAACAACAACAAAGCCAAATTAATAGCAATCTTTACTCTAAGAATAACTCAGACAGCACACAGAAATAGAACAGCATTGATTAATGATAGAATATGAAACAATGCTGGAAAGTCAAATATAAATACACAATGACTTAACACACAACACACCTTAGTAGTAATATGATCTTGGTAATCCGATTATCAGTCTTAGTTATAAAGAATACGATTGTATTTTGGAATGGAATAGCAACGTTCATAGATTTAGCAATCGCAAAGAAATATAGTCTCTAAGATGAATTAATACCAATTAAAGAGTGTTACAACACGGATACACTGTAATTGAACAACAATACATTCTGTAAGGACCAGCAATGTTATATCAATGATTAAAAGAACAACAATGCGTTACCAAGTCAAGATAAATCAATACGGCATTCCTGTCATAGAGAACGATATTACTCAATTGAACATAAATCAGATATAACAGAACCATGATGTAAAATAATAAGACATATGAGATTTCCAAATAAAGTTGATAATGAGAACCACGTATAAACCAAAGAGATAATATACAGCAGCAGCACAACCCACTCGAGGCTGAGCCCTTAGCCGCCAGCGGATGCTGATGGGTTACTTCAGGATCAAAGATGGAATGGCAACTAGATTTATATTAAAATATCAAAGCAGAGTTACAGTGGATTACAACAAGAAATATCTCCATCTCTCAGCCATTATCCATTCTCTCTGCCATTCTCAATTCTAAATCTCTAATTCATCCTCAATTCCATCATTCGAATCCATCTCTTTTTTCCATCCCCCTCTCTCATCTCTATTTTCATTTAAATAGAGAGATCAGAGAGAAGTTACAATAGAGATAATTACAATATGATTCTATTACAAAATTGGATTGTTTCCAACCAATTGATCAACAAGAAGATATATTTCCATCCATCTCTCAACAAGAGCAAGAATAATTTGGCTTTGCAGTTGAGATTTGGAGGACGACCACAACAGCAAATCTGAGAAAATCGTGCTCAAAGAACCCTACATTTCTCTCAGTACAAGTCAAATTTGGGCAAACTATTCTTCATTAAGTTGATTGGGTCCATTCTGTATAAAACCCATGTTCCGGATTTTCCATATTCTTCTTTATTTGCTTAGAATCGCAACCGTAAAACTATCACTTCTTATTCCAGCAAATTTATGAGTTGGCACATTTAATGGTCAAATCTTCAATCTAGAAATTATCTTGGAGGTTAAAAATGGTAAATAATGTTACAAGTAATTTATTGAAACTATCATTGATAAAATCATTTATAATCATCAATTTATTAGAAATAAAGCAAGATAAATAATATTCATCCATAAGAGCATAAATCATTTATAAAATGGATTTAAATGATAAATTATAACAAATGATATAATAGAGAAGAGTAGAAATGGATGAAGTAAGTGTTACAAAGTGGTCGTATTCACGGCCCAACAGCTTCCTCCACTACCTGCATTATTTGCTTGGTCTTCTCCACTACCTTGTTGCGCTGCAGGCCCAATTGCTCGATGTTGATGCACTGCTCACTCATCACCTGTAGAGCGCGACTCTACCAGGCCTTGATTTCCACGGTGACTCCATCCTACAAGAGGTAGAGCATCTCCCGAGGGAGCATAGCCATGTTCAATCCTACCCATTTCAAATTGCTAACCATGGGTCTGTCAGCCTCCTTCTCTGTAGTGAGTGCCCCATCTGGTAGCACTATCGTGTTGGTCACCCTTGTGCGTAACATCTCCTTGGCAGTTGAAGTGATGATCGCGAGGCTGGTGGACACTATGCCAGCCTGTGTAGTGCGTACCTGCAACTCCTGCAACTCTGTCTAGAGAGCCCCCAATACCAACTGTTGTTGTTCTTCGAGCTGTTGGAGGGCCTCCTTGGTGACATCCCTCATTGTTTCACCGATATCATGCAAATCCCCCTAGTGAGGGTGACTGGGTTGAAAGATGCCTTTGATGCCTTTATTTTTTTTCGTGGCACTACCTGCTCTCATGGTCGCGGATGCTTGAGTTGGGTGGATATCTTCTGCGGGTCTGTGCCACCTTGTTTTGTCTCTGCTTCTGCCTCATTTCCAGGCAAACATGACTTTTATCCTTCGTGCTCTTCTCCTCCTATTTTCTATTGTTCTTCCAGTTTCACAGTGTCACACACTGCCTGGGCCTTAGCATCTTCTTCCTCCTTTCTGCACTTCTCCACCAACTATGCCATTGGAAGCTTTGTCTCTTCCTTCTTGCACTGCACAATGGGCTTGTCCGTTTCCACCGCGGAGCCAAATGCAGCATGCCACTCTGGTGGCCAAGGCTCAAGGACTGCGAAAATTACATCATCAGTCACCAAGTATGGTAGGTTATGCCATGTCTTTGTAGGGTCCTTCCGCACCCTGATAAAAACATGGTGGAAATCCCCTTTGAACTTTGCAAAGCTCTGCAAACTGGCATATACTCTAGGTGACAACCACGGATTGCAATTGATTGATCCTCATCCGGATATTCATCTCCATTAAGACCCAAAAGATCTTGCTTTCTTTTATTCGCTGCATGTCCTTGGTTGCCCACAGTGAAGCATACTTCGCTATCTCTAGAAGGTCCGGCACAACCGAAGAGAATTGTCTATCTTCAAGCAGCTCCCATGCCATTAATACGATCGACAGTAGGAGCCACGTGTAGTGAAACGTTTTGCCCTGCTTCTATGCCTCTTTACAGTTTGAAAGGAACTTGTAGCATAGATAGTTTGCCCAGTTGAACTGGACTCCTTCCATGCATTAGGCCGCTAGTGAAATCACAAGCATAGACACTTTATCTACACAACACTTCCGCATCACTTTCCATGCTAGTATTTATGTCGTGAGCTTGACTACAGGGTTGTTAGTGCAGGAGATGGCATATCCTTGCTTCTTCTTCTCCAACTTGAACTTCTTCTTTATCGCTTCCGCGAGCACCAACATGCCACCTTTTCTTTCGAAAATATTGGCTGGATCTTCCCCTAAGTAAGGAAATCGCGTGATTTGATGAATCAAGTGGTCTGTGATGGAAATGGGCTCCTCCAGCCACAAACACCCATTATGGACCAAGCAAAGCAATTGCCTGTTGACAAAGATGGTCACTGGGGCGCGGTGGTAATGCGGCACCTAGAGCAGGTTTAGAAACCTGACTTTCTCTACACCCTTGAGCCATTTGTGTAGCTCCAATTCAATCATTCCAGCCATTGCATCAATCCGTTGGCACATTAGCTCCTCCATCGCTAAATGTGGGAATTTCTCATGATCTGTGATGTCCCAATCTTCAAACTTTAGGACAGGAACTCACCCTAAGTGTCGCCCCTCAAAAACAATATCATCTGGCAACAACAAGGTTTGTAGGGAGCTCTTTCTCTCGTTTATGTCCTTCGGCACCTTGGCTTTTCCCTTGCACGGAGGAACATATTCGGGTGGCCTGGTAATAGGGTCTACACCCTGGGTTTCAACTTCCATTTCCTCATCCTCCTCATTCACTAGGATTTCTTCAGATTCCTCTTCATCAACCTCCAAATTAATGGCATCCCCCTTTTGCTGCAAGGTGAGCTTGGTCCTCTATGGGATTTCTGGTGAGACATGCACGGGGACCATAGACTGCTTATCCTTCTTAGGTCTCAGTGTTCTGCGTGATTTAGGGACCTAAACTATTATTCTGCTGCTCTCTGGGTCTTACTACCGCAATTTCCTACGCGGCTTCCTCGGTTGTCACTACTCCTATGTCCATGGCTTCTATGGTTGCTGACATAGTGCTATTCCAAAATTCTTGCAATGTCTCTGGTACTTCGTCAAACAATGAATTTGCTTTCAAAGTCTCGAATAGGTCTCGTTTCATGTATACTTGAGCGTGCCACAACTCATTTCGCAAAACGCCAAGTGTTTTTTGCTAGAAAACCACTTGTAATTTATAGGGCTTTTCGAATTTGAATTTGACCATTCCCTCCACATTTGGTCCATTAATGCTAGATTGGTGGCACATTTTTAAGAATATGGCACATAAATAATGCCTTAAATGCCTACCGCTCACTCCATTTGGCCTCAAACTAACCATCAAATCGTGAATAGTGACCTTAATGGTCACTTTCCAGCGGACCAATGCGCTAGCACAACTATCTTTGCATTGTCGTGAACCCTGTAACACTTCGCTGCTTTGCGTAGTCTCGACACCGCGTAGATCCCCAACTCGGGTAGTGTAATTTATAGTCCCACACCTCCTTTCAGCTACCTGGAGCACTAAGACTATGCTTCTATCGGCTAGTCAGATGGTTGGGCCACCTGTGTATGGCTTCAAACAACTCCCATTCACTTTTCTTGGGAAGGGATCTCCATTCAACTTAACCAACTAGATTGTGCCACCATTGGTAATCTCCTTAATAACATACATCCCCATCCAATGCATTTTGAGTTTCTCTGGAAATTTATCAAACTTACTCTCACACAACTGCACCAAGTCATTTACCTTAAAGGTGCACAACTTAATATGACAGTCATGTCATGCTTTTTCACATTGCTTTTGGACCTGTTGACGAAATCTAGCCAAAAATCTCTCTTCTTCCAGCTCATCCAACTGCGCAAGCCTCTCTTCTAGGGCTCCACGATCCATCATTCCTATGAGTGTTGCTATGCATAGACTAGGTATGATGTATTCCATAGGCATCACTACTTCAACCCTGTATATCAGCCTAAAGGGTGTCTTTCCTGTTAACCTCTTGCATGTTGTTCGATAAGCCCACAATACTGCAAGTATGCGTAGGTCCCAATCACTTCATTGAGCATTGCATACCTTAGTCAGTGCATTTTCAAGCACTTAGTTGAATGCCTCCATTGTCCCATTAGCCTGTGGGTGATAAGGTGTTCTCTTTTGGTGATACACCTGAAATTCCTCCATTAGTGTGCTGATCTCCTCACTCAGAAAGTGCGTACCATGATCACTCATCAAGATCTTTGGACATCCAAATCGTGTCAGTATATGCTCAAATAGAAACTTCGTGGCAGTCGCACCCGTGTAATCCTTCACCAACTACACTTCTGCCCAAACGATTCAAGTACTCTGTCACAGTGATAATGTACCTCGCGCCTATCTTTCCTCAGGGCTGAATAGATCCTACAAAATCTATTGCCCACTCTTCGAAGGGTTGCAATGTTATTTGTGGATTCAAAGGCATTTCATCCCTCCGCAATGGCCTACCTGTCCACTGACATATATCACACGCTGTTGAGTCTTGAAAATGTCATTCATTTCCATTACACTTTCACTATTATGTCCATTATATCACCTCCATTTCACCTCCATTTCACTACTATGTCACCACATTCATCCCACTTTCATTGTCATTGGGTTACCTTTATGTTTTTCCAATATTTATTATTTCTAAGCCTTTTAAGTGAATTTGTGGTTAAACATTAGAAAATAATG